>PVIC010004034.1:0-65095 GCA_004025085.1 Thryonomys swinderianus | reverse complement strand
TTTTTTTTTTTGAGACAGGGTCTCACTTTGTAGTTCAGGCTGGCTCTGAGCTCACTATGTAGCCCAGGCAAGCCTGGAACTCAGCAATCCTCCTGTCTCTACCTCCCGAGTGCTGGGATGACAGGTGTGATCCACCACACCAGGCACTGTGGTATGTGGTATTGATGGCTGGTGGGCATGAGTCTCCACGCCCAGCATTGTATGTGGTTCCCAGGGATCGAACTCAGAACCTTGCGCTTGCGAGGCAGGCGCCAGAACCTCTGAGCTAACCCTCCAGCCCCTGGCTTTTTTTTTTTTAATAACAACTTACCCTTGTGAGAGCCAGAAGTCCCACTAGAGACACTTCAATATTTTCCATTGGCAGCACCACCCAAACCCACCAGGGTTCACCTCTTTAACTACTCAATAAATAATACAGCAATCTTGATGAAGAATAAGATATTCCCCAACCTACTGTCACTGGGTATCTGTCTCCTTGTTTCTTTCTCCACTGTAAAAGTTAAATAAAATAGATGACTTATTTGATTCACAGACATCCTTGTTCTCATCCCCTTCCATTTGCTAAAATGGAAGTCACACATGTGCTGCCATGTGTGTGCCAGTCAAGTGCTCTCAGGAGCATTATGGTTGGATCTAGAATGTTCCCCAAAAGGCTGCATTGTTGGTGCGGGGCTTGTGGACAGTGGTTACACCATGGAGTGCTCTTCATGGATGGATCTTTCTGCAGACGAGTTCAGAGCTGAATACACAGTTAGGCTGTGGCTGCGCCACCTCTTAGGCCGAGGCCTTTGTTGTGTGGCTCTGCCCGGACCTCTGCACAGTTCTTGGGCCCTGACTTCTCACAGGACCTTTGTGTGAGAGGAAGCTATCAGAGACTGTGTCAAAGCATGGGAAAGCAGTGAGAAAGTGCTGTTCTGTGCTGGGACTTGTCCTGAGGCCTAACGGCCAATTCTAACAGGAGGGCCAACCCAGAAGCAATCATTTCTTAAGGGTTCTAAATATTAGCAAGAAAGTCACTTGTAATAAGCACTTTACAGACCTCAACCAGGAATTAAACAAAAACAAAAAATCAACAACAGCGAAAAAAAAAAAGGAGAAAACACCCAAATAGGGACACAAGCCCCCAAATTTCACACCTCCAAAGGAATTTAGGTACCAGTGAGATGTACCAACCAGAAATCAACTACTATGACTCTCTGAACTGCCAAAAAAAAAAGAGGACATGGAAAAAATGAAATCAGAAACAATCTCTCAGATAACAACAGAGATAAGGATCATGGTGAAAGACACAGATGTTAAAAAAAAAAAAAAAAAAAAAAAGAGGGCCTCAGGAACATGATGGAATCCCAGCACAGAAAACAAATGGATTCAAGTAAAAAGATTCATATGGAAAATCAAGACATTAAAAACTCCATTGAAAGTTTATGCAATACAGCTAATGACTCCAAAGACAGAATGCCAGACATAGAAGACAGGGTTCCAGTTAGTGACTAGGAAAGGAAAGATCTCTGAAAAATAGTAAGGGACCATGAGAAATCAAATCAGCAGCTGCTCAGATGATACAAAGAAGAACAACATTAAGACTGAACAGAATTATTGAAGAAACAGAAGAAAGTACAAAGGACATTAAAAATCAATCAATCAATAGATAAATAAATAAATACTGCTCACAGATGTAATAGCAGAAAACTTCCCAAGCAAGAGAAAAGAATTTGGCATATAGATATATGAGGCATACAGGACTGCAGTTAACTGTAATAAAAAAAAGCCACATATAGGCATATGATAGTCAAGATACCAATATTCCAACAGAAGAACAAAACACTGAAAGTTGTTAGAGAAAAACAAATTACATACAAAGGAAAACCCATCAGAATTATAGAAGACTTTTCAACCAAACCCTCAAGTCTTGAAGAGCCTGGAGTGAAGTATTTCAAGCCCTAAAAGAAAACAGTTTCCAATCTACATTGATGTATCCTGAAAAACTATCCTTCAAAATCAATGGGAAATAAGATACTTCCATGAAAACACCTGAGAAACTACATGAATGCCAAACCTGTGTTACAAAAAATTCTAAACAATATTCTAGAAAAAGACAGAAAGGGTCACAACTCCATGAGGCCTAACAGAATGAAATCATTAAGCAAGTCAAGAAATTAAATGGTAGAGGAGAAAATAATAAAAAAGAGCCAACTACAAGAACACATCATGACAAGTATAAGTCAACATAGATCAGTTATAACCATAACAATTCATCAACTAAAAGAAATGGATTGGCAGATTGGAGATTTAGCTGTGTGATTCCAGCACCTACCTAGCAAGCACAAGGTCCCTGGTTCAATCCCTGGTAACCACATACAACAATACTGGGCATGGTGACTCATGCTCACCAGCAATCAGTACCACATACCACAACGGTGGGTGTGGTGACTCAAGCCTGTAATCCCAGCACTCAGGAGGCAGAGGCAGGAGGACTGCTGAATTCAAGGCTTGCCTGGGCTACATAGTGAGCTCCGGGCCAGTCTGAACTACAAAGTGAGACCTTGTCTCAAAAAAAAAAGAAAGAAATAGATTGGCAGAATGGATCAAAAAGCAAGAGCCAACAATATGCTGTATTCAAGAAACACTTAATTTAAAAATAAATGTATACACTGGAAGTAAAAGGATGGAAAATAATTTGCCATGTGACAGGAAACCACATAAAGCAGGAGTAGGTATCTTATTTCCCGACAAAGTAGATTTAAAACCAAAACTAATTAAGAGAGACAAAGAAGGAAACTACATTCTCATACAGGGAATAATCCAAGAGGAAGAGGTGATGATCATAAATATACATGCACCAATTATTAGCTCACACAACTATATAAATCAAGTATTAATGGACATGAAAAGCCAAATAAGCCCTAATACAATAGTAGAGGGTGCCTCAATAATCCACTGTCACAAACAGATAGATCTACCCGGACAAAAAATCAACATTGAAATACTAGAGCTGAACCAAACTTTTGAACAAATGGGCTTAATAGGTGTCTACAGAGTGTTCCACCCCACACCAGAATATACATTCTTCTTAGCTTCACATGGGTTATTCTCATAAATAGACCACATGTTAGTTCATAGAACATGTTTAAGTAAACACAAAGGGACTGAAGTTATGCTCTGTGTATTATCAGACCATAGTGCCTTAAAAACTGGAGATCAATAGCAAAAGAAATTCCAGTAACTTCATAAATATATGGAAACTGAATAACACTCTCCTGAACAATTGATTGGTCACAGAAGAAAATAAAGAAGAAATTAGACAGTTTCTACAATGAAGGGATAATGCCAGTACAACATACAGGAATCTATGGGACACAGTGAAAGCAGTGCAGAGGAAAATTTTTATAGCAGTGAATGCCACACTAGGAAAATAGAGCAAGCTCAAGTAAACAACGCCATGCTGAAGCTCAAGCTCCTAGAAAAAGAAGAGCAAGGCAAACTCAAAATTCATACAAGGGAAGAAACTAAAAGAATCAGAGTAGAAATTAATACAATGGAGACTAAGAGAATGATAAAAAAATCAATGAGTTGAAGAGTTGGTTCTTTGAAAGAATAAACAAAATAGACAAACTTTTAACCAACCTTATAAAATCAAAGAAAGAAAAAGGCCCAAATCCATGCAATTAAGAATGAAAAAAGTGAAACCACAACAGATCCAGAAGAAATCAAGAGGATAGTTAACACCTACTCCAAAAATCAGTACTCCAAATAAGATGGGAAACACAGAAGAAATTAATAGATTCTTAGACACATACGAACTTCTAAAGTTTAATGAAGAACATATAAAAATTTTGAACACCCCAATATCAATATATGAAATGGAATTAAAACCTACTGACAAAGAAAAGTTATGGTCCTGATGGCTTCACTGCTGAATTCTACAAGAAATTTAGAGAAAAACTAATGCCACTATTTCTCAGACTCTTTTATAAAATTGAAAGGGATGTAAAAGTCCCAAATTCATTCCTCAAAGTAACTATTTTTTTTTTATTCCAAAAGCAGAGAAAGACCAAACAAAGAAAGAGAACTGGCCAATCTCTCTATTGAATATAGAAGCAAAAATCCTCCATAAGATACTGGCAAACAGAATACAGAGGACCATCAAGAAAATCATATATACTGACCAAATTGGATTTATCCCAGGGATACAAAAATGGTCCAACATAAGTAAACTGATACATGTAGTAGAGTATATTAACAGACTCAGGAACAAGACAAGGATGTCCACTTTCACCACTCCTATTCAATATAGCTCTGGAAACATTAACCACAGAATCTAGACAAGAAAAAGAAATAAAAGGAATAAAGATAAGAAAAGAAGAAGTTAAGATCTCACTATTTGCTAATGACATAATACTCTATATAGAAGATCCCAAAAATTCAGGAAAAGAGTATTTGACTTAATCACCAGATTCAGTGTAGTAGCTGGATCAGCACCTGAAAATCAATGGCCTACCTATACACAAATAATAGATTCACTGAGAGACAAATAGAGGAAACAACTCCCTTTACAATACCATCCAAAAGAAGCAATATCTAATCATCAATCTAACAAAGGAGGTCAAAGACCTCTACTATGAAAACTATAGCACTCTGAAAAAGGAGACCGAAGAGGATATCAGAAAATAGAAATATATCCCTTCTTCCTGAGTAGGAAGAACCAATACTGTCAAAATGGGCCAAAATAGCTATATAGATTTAAAATCCCAGCAGCAAATTTCAAGGATCTAGAGAAAATAATCTGAAAATTCATCTGTTATCAGAAGAGACCTCAAATTGCAAAACCATTTATAGGCAACAAAGACATGCAGGGGTATCACAATCCCTACCTACAATCAGAAGAGACCTCAAATAGGAAAACCATTTCTAGGCAACAAAGACATGCAGAGGTATCACAATCCCTACCTTGAAATTATACTACAAGGTCACTGTGATAAAAACAGCACAGTACTGGCAAAGAAATAGGACTGAGGATCAATAGAACCAATTAGAAGATGCAGAAACAACTTCAGATATACTAAGGCGTCTGATTTTTGACAAAGGAGCCAAACACCCTCAATGGAGAAGAGACAGCCTCTTTAACAAATGGTGCTCCAAAAATTGGGTTTCAACCTGTCAAAAATTAAAACTACACCTACATCTTTTATTATGCACTAAACTTAAATTGAAGTGGATTAAGATATAAAAATTAAAACAGAAACACTAAACATGGTAGAAGATAAGTAACTCTTAGAGACATTGGCATAGACAAAGACCTTATGAGCAAAACCTCAGCAGCACGGGAACTAGCAGAAGGAATCAACAACTAGGATCTCATCTTATTAAAAAGCTTCTGCACAGCAAGAAAAACCACCAACAGAAGGAAAGGAAAACCTAAAACCTGGGGGAAAAAATTTACCTGCTCTACTATCTAGAATATATGAAGAACTAAAAAAGAATTTAAAGATAAGTAATTTTTATTCAACAGAGTATTACTCAGCCATAAAGAATGACGGTCATTTATAACTAAATGGATGCACCTTGAGGCCATACTTATAAGTGAAATAAATAAGACACAGATGTGTAAACACCGTATCATTTCTCTAGTGTGAGAAACTGAAGGTGTAAATGAAGTCCAAGATGTAGGATAGGTATTGTGAAATAGGAAGAAAATGTTCAAAGGGAAATGGTACCTGAGTGGGGGCAGGGGAAAGCAAAGAAGAGAAAGAAAAAATTAATGCTAAAAAGGAAGAAACAAAACAAAGTTTGTGTATATAGAAGGAGTGAGGGGGTGAAGGGAGGGAAAGGGAATGGGAAAAAAGAATCAAGATACAGTACAGAGGCCAGGCTTGGTGGTTCATACCTGTAGTCCCAGCACTTGGGAGGCAGAGACAGGAGGACTGCTGAGTTCAAGGTTTGCCTGAGCTGCATAGTGAGCTCAGGGTCAGCCTGAACTCCAAAGCAGGACCCTGTCTCAAAAACAATAAAAATATGTTATGTACAGGTACAAATTGCCAATGAGAAATGTGATCATGATATATTCCTAAAATGTACCAATAAACTCAGCTTATTAAAAAATAAATAAAAATAAATGCCCAGTTAGGAGGCAGGGCATGAACCACCGGGGACACGGCCTAGGGAAACATGGCTCCCTCCCCACTCCTCCCTTGTCTTGTGGCTTCTGGGTCATGCTGACAGGAGCCGCTTCCCTCCACCGGAGGTTCTCATCATGTCTTCGCGGCCTTGGAAGTTGCTGACATTAGACTAAATCCTTCTCAAAGCATGAGCCAAAATAAACCTTTCCTCCTTGAAATAGTGGGTGTTGGGTGTTCTCTCCCAATGTTGAGACAAGTCAGTAAGACAGTAACTGTGGGAGCCTGGTTTTAAAACTTCCCTGAGTCTCAGTTTTCTCATCTGTAAAATGGGATAGATAACACCTACACTGTAGGGTTTGGGGAAAGATGAAAATAATTCACATAGAGAAAGTATTTAAAACAGTGCCCAACACATAGACACCTGAAAAAGGTTTTACTGACAAGTGGATTTTCCTAGCTACTGTGGGAAAGTTCATTGCTCACAAGCATCTTACCAAATATCTTACAGAACTGCCAAAATCAACAGTGTTATTGCTGAAACACTGACAATGGCAAGGGAAACGGGTAGGTGATGAAAAGAGGGAGGAAATAAGAGTCAGCCTGATTCACACTTCAAAAAAGAAAACTGGTTTAGCCGGGCGTGGTGGCTCACGCCTGTCATCCCAGCACTCGGGAGCCAGAGGCAGGAGGACTGCTGAGTTCGAGGCTTGCCTGGGCTACAGAGTGAGCTCAGGGCCAGCCTGAACTGCAGAGCGAGACCCTGTCTCAAAAAAAAAAAAAAAAAAAAAAAAAAAGAAAACTGGTTTGGAATAATTCCACATATTTTATATATCTCATCATCTATTAAACGAGCATCTTCTTCTTTGCTCAACATTTAAAGCTGTGATTTTATTATAGATTGTGAGATTGTGACTGGTGAGTTGTGATCACACTGCGTTTCCCACCTATGCAGAAAAAGGTTGATTTCACGGAAATGGGAATTGTTATTTGAAGTGGAAATGTGCAGGTCTTAGAGTGCTACCATGAAGAGTTATCATTCCACACAAGCAAATATAAAACAAGAAGTAAATAAATGGCAATGACATTTTTTAAATGACACTTTAAAATATTTAAAAGGCCCACAGAATGATAAGTGCTTCTTGCGTGTAACAGTCTTTGAAGTTTTAATCTCAGTTCATACTACTAAATCATCAGTGAAGATTATTTTTAACTTGTTATATAAAGGTTTCAGGAAAAAAATCAAGGCGCTCTCTCTCTCTCTCTCTCTCTCCCTCTCCCTCTCTCTCTCTCTCTCTCTCTCTCTCTCTCTCTCTCTCTCTCTGAATATCCATCATCAAACAGAAAGAAGTTTTTGTACATTCTGAGTGTACAAAAGTGATGTATGTTTGGAACAAAGAAAATTAATTTATCCAGGAGTTTTCCAAAGGAGTCTGAAATGATTTACAGAATGAGAACGACGCATTTCCCTAAACATCTTTTTGGAGACGCTCTATAATTGGAACTTCTGTGTGTGGCTAGACCGCAGTGCCGAGCTAACCAGTTAACAGTCTGACAATCGCAAACTCTTCGCGGACTTGATAAGAAGCCCCTCCAGGAAGAAGCCAGGCCCCCCGTTGCTGTAGAGAAGCTCACGCCGCAGAGGGAGGGCTGTGCGCACCCGGACACACGCAGTCCACGCGCTGTCTGCACGGAAGGCCTTCCTCCTTCTCCATTCACTTCTCTCTCAACTCTCTTTCATTTTTCTCTTATCATCTCCGTCGAGTGCATATGTAGACCTGTATGTTTTTACCTCTCTTGATCTAATTTCTTCATGTAACATTTAAATTTCTATGGTGTCCTTCCCTCCACCTAAAATGTCGGTATGTCTTCCCACCTCCACACACCCATGCTGAGTTCTGTTCCTTTATGGTGCCGTATTTTGAGTGTCAACTTCCCCTGACTCTCAGTCGGTGTGAAATCCCTGCATGCACCTTCTTTCTTACAAAAAAAGTGAATCCTTCTTGTGGTAGTACAAGGTGCACTTTCCTTCGAACATGTTTTCAAATTCTTATTTTTATAATGGGAAACATAAATGGTGCCATCTCTGCAGTTGGGGAGAAAATGGAATGATCCGAATTGCTCTCACACTGTAATGTGGGTGAGCCATGATCTACTTGTTAAAATTCTTGGATTGCTAATAAAAGTCATAATATACCAAATGGTGGTAATTTGGATGAAACAAGCATATCAATCATTGAGAAATGGGCTCATGGCTCTTTATCTGGGCAGAATCATTAAGTGGAATTTATGATATATAATGTATACTATTAAGCAGCTTCCATTAAACTCGCCTGCCAAACTCGCTCTCTACAGAGGGACATTTCTAAAGTAAGTAGTATGCGAGAGCGCCACCTGTAGAAAAATTTCCACATTTATTTTGTCCTGCTGCAAACCTAGAAATAAACTTTAAAAAAAAAAAAAACTATCCAAGAATTGAGGTGTATGATTTAATTTATACATCAAAACAATCTAAAAATTGTATTAAGCTCATCTGAACAAAAATATAAATATTCCAAGACATGATTTTCTGATTAAGGGAAAATGTTCTCATTTTACAGGTGAATTTAAACCACAAAAATAGCCCTTCTGACTCTGATTTAAACAAGAAAAAATTTTACAGTTTTGCTATACTTTTGTCATTCTCTGTTTTTGTTCACTATGCTTTTAGCAATCCGCTTCTTTAGAAACCTGAAAATAAGAGCCGCTTAAAGTGCAAATGAATGCCCTCCCTTCTGATGTTTAGTTTTCTTAGAGAATGTCTCCCACGGAACTTTCCTCAGAGTAAATGTCGGTGGAGAAAGAACGCTAAGGAAATGGCAAGTGGCTCTACAGTTATGAAATGTCCTTTAGCAGTCAGCAGCCACAGAAATTTAGTCTTAAATACTTGTTACTTTGACCTAAAAGCTAATTATGAGGGAGTTGAGCCAAAAAAGGAGATGAATAAAGAGAAATTTCATTGGTATTGCAGAGATGGTTGCCAGAAACAGCTTACAAATCATGAGTCTATGCAGAGATGAAAAGTTGAGTCTAAATTATTGTTCAGCTGGGTCCTTAAATCAGTGGGGAGATGAAATGATTACAGTGGACCCCTAATTTCCAGGCCGGAAAAGTCACCTCGGTGGCGTGCGCAACAGGGTTTCACTGCGAGCCTTTCGGAGCTGCTGGCTTTCTTATTTCCAGCGAGGACAGCTTTCTGTTGCTGTGCTGTCGGCACAGGCTAAAATCAGGGGCTGGTGCGGGTCACTCAGGAAGCTGCTCGGCTGTCTGACCGAGTGTGAGGTGAGCGAAAAACCAACCGGAGACAATGATGCCCCCAGGTGCACCTCGTTATCCCACACTGGGAGCCCTGTGGCTGCTCCTGGGCCCGGCATTCATTGTGGGGAGGCTGGATTTAAGCAGGCTTAGTGCCCATCGAGCGAGGTGCCAACCAGCCAGCGCAACACCCTAATGTCCTCCGTGCGCAGGGCCGAGGAGCCCGGACAGCAGCCGCGCTCCCACGATGCACAGCGGCAGCGCTTCGTCTCTGCCCCGGGAGCCCCACTTCGCAGGAGGATAATTCACTCGCTATAGCCCATTCAATCTTCAGCCTCTCAGCTGACGCTGCCAACAGAAGTGCCAATTAATGCCAATTACAATGGTGACTTTTCTGATATGGGCACCTACTCATAGGCCATCAAACAGCCATCATATATTAATGGCTGTCAGTCATTACCAATATGGGCGAAGTTTGAACCAGTGACCTAGAGGAGAACTGCTCTTTATGCTCCTTCCAACTCCCTGAACCGTCCAATCCCCCTCCCCCTTTCTTGGCCAATGTTCTTAATTATAGTTTTGTACCTGAATAATGAATGTGCTACATTCTGACAGTGACAATCGCTGAAACTCTGACAGCAGGAGCGCAGTTCCTGCCTGCCACTTAGCAGACCCTGTCACAGCCTTCAGGCCACCGAGGTCCAGCTCGGATTTCAGCCCCCCCCCCAGGACTTCCTTTGTCATTTAATCGAGTGTGGTTTTTGTTTGTGGATACCACTCCTAAGCAAAAAGGAGAGCGTTTTCAAGCAGACACACCTGTCCTGGACGTCCACCCACACACTGCCATAGGGCTTTCTTACCTGCTCATTATTTCCCGTAGCCTTATGAGACAGAAACTCCCCGTACGGCTAAATGTGCTGCACATTAATCTGAAGGTGCGCCTCTCCATTTCAAAAAAAAGGAAAGCAGCTTAAGATAACCAACGCTCTGCATGATGGGAAATATTGAGCTCCTTACGTGAACCATATACCTAAACCTTTCTTTTCTTAAAAATCATTTTAACCCAGTCTGGGACACAAGCTTCCAAATAACCAGTCGCTCTCGGTCTGCAGTCCCTCGACTGGGCATGATCTCGGTTTGGGACCCTTCACGTGACTCAGGACAGGCCACAGCGGTTGGCCCAGCACTTCCAACTGTGCGTGATTTCCGGACTGTACGGGACTTAAGGGACGGAATCTAACGAACTCCTCACTCAGCCTTCCAAAGAGCCATGCAAGGAAAAGACCCAGAGATCAGCCCACACTCATCAGAGAAGAATACGGCAGAATATACTGTGCTTCCGATTCCTTTCTCTTTTGCTAAAAGTGGCCCCAAAGACATGTATGAAAATATGTGTATTCCAAGTTGCCAATGGGTAAACGAAGACAGGCTGCACCCGATGCTAAATAAACTGACAGAAAATGGTCCTGTTTCCATTTCTCTTCAGTGATGATGTTGTCAAAAAGGAAAGAGAGTGGGAGGTGAAAATACAGCCTGGGTGTGGGGTTTTTTTTTTAATATTTCAAGACATCAATTCCTAAGAGCACCACCTAAAATTTTAAATAGAACACTAATATTATTACTACTGTCATTGACCACTTTCTAAATTCTACTGAGAGTTTTATATACATTATACAGTACAAATGGTACACATTATATGGTATATCTCATCCACATCATGGGCATTAGTATCCCATTTAATGGATGAATAAACAAATTAGCAACTTCCTCAGTGTGCCAAGCTCAAAATGGATTTGGGCTCAGGACTTTTAAGTTCTGAAGCAAAAGCTCTCTTCACTATATTGTTCCACAAGACCTTTGCTCATAAAGTGTTCTGTGTTTGTTTGGGGAGGGTACTTCTAAATAGGCTAAGGAGTCTACTCTTGATTCAAAGACTTAACAAGTACAAGAATATATGAAAAAATATTTTTAAAGTATTAGCCTCAAAAGAAAAGAAAATTAAGAGAACCCTGCGCCAAGAAATAAGAGAAGCATATAGTAAAAAGACAACTTAATCTTGAAAATAGATTAATAAACACAGTCTCCCTCTATTCTCATCTCGCTTTACAAAAGTAATGAGGGGTAAGACAAAATGTGATGATAATAAAAAAAAGGGAAACCAAGTCTATGTATTTAGGGGTGGGGATTGTAGGGTGGGTAGGGGAATGGGAAAAATGAGAATTAAATTGTGTCATATACTGGTACAAATTCTCAATATTGAGTGTGATCATGATGTGTATATACAATGTACAGATAAAGATTTTAAAAAACACATTCTACATCAGTTTGGTTACAGTACAGAAATAACTTTCAAAGACACAACCACCCCTGAGTTTGGTAAAACGTGCATCGAGCTGTCTTCCTGCCAATCTAGAGGTGCTCTGTACAGTGTTTCTCCCCTGCATGAAACATGAGTACCCCAAAATCAGTCCAAGTACTATATAAAATGAAACTTTACTATACAAAACACTAGAAATAATGCTAATTTTTTTCCTAAGATGAAGGAGATGTCTGTAAATAAAGGAAACAACATATTTTTATAAGAATAAAAGTAGAATTTGTCTAAGACTAAAGTTCTGACCCTGGATGCAATGGACTGTCAAAGGCTCCGCAGCATCACTCAGTAAGACCATTCTGCACCAATACAAAGAAAAGTCCCTGAGGGTAAAGTATTGTAAGGTCTCAGTCAGGAGTCATCTAGGGTCAGGAGTGGGGGTCATAAGTAATGCAGGGGTTGGGTGAAAAGCTGTGCAAGGTTATAAGAACTAATATGATGTTGGGGATTGTGGAGAAATGTGCCACACTCCAAAGAATTCACCACTAGCGAGTGTGCCCGGAGAAGCGGGTGTCATTTGCGGGACAGCTGGAACCTTCCAACCTCTGAGTCCATCGCCAGCTGAGATCAGACACTATCTCTAGAACCTTCACAGCTGCTCTTCAGGAGTAACTGGGGATTATCTTTAAAGGGACAGAAATTTGAAAATATACCACTCCTGAAGCCAGACACAGCAATAAATATATAATACAAGAACAGGATTTTTAAAAGAATTTTGAGCTGGGCATGGTGGCTCACACCTGTAATCCCAGCACTCGGGAGGCAGAGGCAGGAGGATTGCTGAGTTCGAGGCTGGCCTGGGCTACATAGTGAGCTCAGGGCCAGCCTGAACTACAAAGCGAGACCCTGTCTCAAAAAAAAAAGAATTTTGAGAGCATGGGGAATGAAAGAGAAGACTAGTTAACACAGATCTGTAAATATATCTTTTCTCTGGTATGAGAAACTGAAGATGCAAATGAGCTCTAGAATATAGGGTAGATATTGTGGAGAAAATATTCAAATGGAAATGGGGTATAGGGATAAGAAACAAAGGGAAGAAAAACGTGATGGTGATTGTCAAAAGGGGAAACAAAGCTCACGTATATAAGGGCACAGGGTTGTAGTGTGGGTGTGAGAATGAATTGTGGGAAAAATGAGAATTAAATTGTGTTATATTCTGGTACAAATTTTCAGTATTGTGTGTGATCGTGTTGTGTATATATAATGTACCAAAAATGATTCAAATTTTTTAAAAAAAGACCAGTTAAGATAATACAACATCCTCAATTTGGAGTAAAATTTAAAATGTTTAGATTCAGTTAGGAAACTGAGCAACTCCTCATCGCTGAGGGGGCTGAAGGCCTCTCGCTTCCTCCTCTTCTTTGAAGCTTGTTTTTCCCCTTTGCTACGACTTCCTTCCTAGATGTGCCTGTGTTCTTTCCTTCCTCTGGCTGCATTTGGAACGCTACTATTTCAACTTTTAAACAGTTTGTATGCAAGATGTTATTTTGTGTAAAGAAGGGAAAAGACTGACAAATCTAAACCAAACAGGGAAGAATTATAAATATTTTGCTTCACTATTGCAGCTTTCTCCATATGCCTCAAATAAAACATTTCCAGTCAAGATCCACTGCTGCAGAAAGCATACCAACAAAATACATCTTTATTTGTATGTAACATGTGTAAGTGTAATTAGTTTTTTTTTTTAAAAGAAACAACTGAAATACAACGTTTGTAGAAAGGAACTGATTTTTTCTTTTTCTTAGACAAATGATATTTAAATCTGCACAGGCTACTGAGAGACTGATAGCGAGGTCAGTTGCCAGAATCTGGTTAGGAAGTCAGGATGAAGGTCGCTAATTTCATTCTGTTTTACTTCAACAGGACCTTGAAACAAAGAACATAGCTTTAAATAGATGGGGAGTAAGAGTAGGTTATTAAACTACTATTTTCCTCTCAGTTTTGTGTGCTTTTTAGAATTAGAAAAATAATGTTTTACCAGAATATATGTTCTAAATTTTATGAGTAAAATAACTGAGAACAAGGTAAGAGAATAATATTTGTAGCAGTGACCAATGTTCATTTTTGCGATATTCCATTTTCCTTCCTGTATCCAAAAATCACAATTTGAAAAAAAAATCAGCTAATCCTTTTTGTTTGCTTGTTTGAAGCACGTATCTGGACTATGTAAAAGGTATTCTTTGGGAAATTTTTGTGCCTTGTCCATTTTTTTCTGTAGTCTTTCTTGGACACTGTATTTTGATGTCAACTTCATTTTTCTCATTAATTAACAATGAAATCATACTAAGGCAATATGTTTTACTACAAGTTACTTATATAAATTATTTTTCAATAAAATTAACTTGTTTAGAAAATGGAAATAGTAAGACACTCGATATAAGCAATAACTAAAAATATCTGGTTTTGTCTTTTATTGAAATAAATGTCTAAGTAAACTCATAAACAGTCTGAGCTGTGTGGCACACCATAAAATTATTATACACAATAGGATTATAGTTTAAAGAGATTTCTTTAAAGTCTAAATACTGAACCCTAGAATTTATATTTAATTCTCCTCAAAATATTGCATTTTCCTAACTGATAATTCATTTTAAATAAAGCATATCTTATGCTATTCTCACACACATAGAGGGCTAAAGAATAAATCTCGTAAATAGCATAAAGGGAAGTTAACTAAAAAATGTAAATTAGTCAAAAAATTCAAAAGTGCTCCATGGAATGGATACATATTCAAAGACTAAATCAAGAATGAGGCATAAATATCAAGCAGGGTCCCCAAAGTCCTCTTCATTTCCCACATTTTCCTTGTCACTTCAGTCATCACCTGGCATGAGCAGCATCAAGAACAACCCTCACACACAGTGATATGAGGCTCAGACCCAGGTTTTCCCAGGCTGCCTGGTGACTCAAGACTGAAAGTGCATCTGGGCATAGTCACATCTGTAATCCCAGCATTCAGAGGCAGAGGCAGGAGGAATGCTGGGTCTGAGGGCTGCCTGGGCCACATAGTGAGCTCAGACCAGCCTGAACTACAAAGTGAGACCCCATCTCAAAAAAAAAAAAAAAAATTTAAAGTGTGACTCACAGCCACAGGTAGAAAAGAGACTATGTGTGTTTCCCCTTCAGCTAGAGAAACTTTCCCATTTAAAAAAAGTTTTCTTTCAAAAACTCCTTGTATCATGTACTGGTACAAATTCTCAGTGTTGGTTGTGATCATAATGTATACATAAAATGTACCAATAAAACCAATTTTTAAAATAACTTCCAACGCCACCAAAGAACAGTGTCATTTGGTGCAGTGGACTAAATGCTGGTGTCCTGCTAAAACTCCTGAGTTGACACCCCAATGTAGTAGTGTTGGGAGGTGAGGCCTTCTGGGAGTAAAGGGGTTATGTAGCTTGAGCCTTCATAGTGGGATTTGTGCCCCATGCTGACACCCTAATATCTATTCCAGCCTCTAGAACTATAAGAAATAAAGCTTAATTGCTGAAGCACTCGGTTGGTAATATTTTCACCACATTAGCCCAGTCTAAGACATCTAGTTTGACTCATCAGTCAAGGATTGAATTTTCACATTTCTGTACCTATTATCACATCCCCCTCTACCAATACTTTTCCTAACACTAGCTGAAATCTAACCTCTTCAGAGCTTCCAGATCTGTGGGGCTCCTGGTGTTTTGAGGCTGGGTTAGCTTCAAATTGTCCAAGCTTGCAAATTCCAAGCTTTGCAAGCTTATAAAAGGGTAGCACAATCCCTCATCCTTTTAGCAGAAAAGGATAGAACACTCCTAATGGATGCCTGGAGCTGACAGTAATGCTGAAATCTGTATATACCATTCCCCTACCAGGAGACTAACAGGTAGGTATTGCACACACTGGACAAAGAAATGACACACTCCAGGTGGAAGGGCCTACGGTGGCACAGAATTTCATTATGCTTTTCAGAGAGATGTGCAATTTGAAATTTTTGAGGTATTTATTTCTGAAATTCTCTAATATTTTCAGACCACAAGTAACTGAAACCACAGAAAACCAAACCACAAATAAGGGGAGATTACTATACCTTATAGCAATTCTTATGAGGTTACTCTGCCTTCCTATGGTGTAGCTGTAAAACCTGAAGTATTCTTGGGCCTGGAAACCTTGTCATATAAGAGACATAAGTAAATCTCCATGGTGTTTGGTTTGTGTGTTTATTTCAGTGAAATCTCATGATTTATTTTATTAGCAGTTAGTTCAACATTGTACATTAATGGAGAATTGCTCACACTTTTAACACAACCTATAATGTCTGGTCCAAGAGTGTCATCAGGCAACCTGGGTAACATGGCTTCTCCAGCCTTTCTCTACCCCACAAAGGAAGCATCTGCCTGCTCCCACATGTACCCTTCACCCCTATGATCAGAACTCTCCTCTCCTGTTATGACTTCTATTTAGATGTATCTACAATGCTTCCTGTGCCCATAGATGGGGCTTTATGGAGGTGACTGGATCTATGGTGTGTGAATATGGATTAAGAGTATGTGTTCAACACAGTAGGTTTGTAGTCTGAATAAAATTAAAGGGAAAGGGAGGCTGGTTGGCTGCTGCTGCTGCTGCTGCTGCTTCCGCTCCTGCCTACCCTGCCACGGACTGCTTCCCACCTGCCATGAACTTCTGCCATGTCATTCTGTTGTAGAGCCAGCTAACTATGGACGGAAACCTCTACAGACTATGAGGTAAAATAAAATTTTCCTCTTTTAACTTGTAAATGTTATATATTTTGTCCCAGCAACAAGGAAGTAACTAAGACATCTCCCCAGGGAACCACATGAATTTCATGCTCAGATTTTAAAAGGAGCCCTTTTGATGATAAGAAAAAGGTAGGTCACAGAAAATCCTCTCTGCCCTCTTCTTCCAGAAATCACATACTTCCTTGCCACCCCTCCTGTCACATCAGCCCAATTCACTTCCTGAAGCTAGATTCCATACTAGCATAGCTACCAGGGCTCACTGCCTGTGTTCATCAGTTTTCCTTCACTAGTCAAGATACCTGAGAAAAACAACTTAAAAGGAGGAAAGATCTATTTAGCCTCACAGTTTCAGAAATATAAGTCCATGTTCACTTGGCCTGGTGGCTTTTGGCCTTTAATAAGGTAATTCATTACAGTAGAAATACTTGGTAGAGGAAAGTTGCTCACCTTATAGCATCTGAGAAGGACGAGGGACAGCAGCGACAAAATAAAGCCTGTGTGGGAATATCCCAAAGAACCACACTCCCTACCAGGAGGTCTCACCTCCTAAGTTTCCATGACCTCCTAATATCCCATCAGCTATGAACCCATTCATAGAGATCACCCTGAAAAGCCAAATAATCCAAATAAGAAATTTTAGAACTCCCAATCTGCTAGATATCTGAAAAGAGATTTCAGGTTCTCCAGAAATGAAGAATGAATTCTAGGAACAATGGAAGTTGAAAGTAGAAACACTTTATTGACAGAAAGATAGCTTCTGTCTAGGAGAGACATAAGGGGGACCAGAAAGCAGGTTGCTCACCCACCTGGCTTCTCAAAGGTGTTTTATGAGACAAAGCCACAAGATGGGGTGGCTATTAAAAAGCTGTAAGAGCCGGGCGTGGTGGCTCATGCCTGTAATCCCAGCACTCGGGAGGCAGAGGCAGGAGGATTGCTGAGTTCAAGGCTTGCCTGGGCTACATAGTGAGCCCCTGTCTCAAAAATTAAAAAAAAAAAATCTAAAAAGCTATAAGATCCAGTGGAAAATCATAAAGTGGGCATGAGGTGGAACAAAATCATTACCAACCAATAAGATTACGAGGATAGCCACTCGAGAGAACAAATGGACTTACAGGAAGGAATGGGATAGCCAGGGATGGTTTTGGTCACCAGTTAAGGTGACTGTGCTCTATTTAGAATATCAGTTGCTATTATTAATTCCCAGGGGCAGTAGGTGGGTGTATTAGTGTCTTTCTATGTTAACCTGTAGTCTCAATTGTTTTCTATGTTGAAGGCCCAGCCTTATAGTCTTGAATTAACTAAGCTATCTGCAATAGAATCATTGGGTGGCTCTATTGGCAAAGTTAGGGCCATCATGATTCAATCACTTTCCTAAAGACCTACCTCTGAATGCTGCTTCATTAGGGACCACACCTTCAATTCATGAGCCTTTGGGAGACATTTCAGATCCAAATTATAACACTTCCTCTGAGGCAACAACAGGGAGAACATGTGAGCAGGACTTCTATGTGCAAACTTCACAATCTCCTAACACCTAAGAACTCCCATGCCATGTTATTTATGAACCCACTTTGAATAAATAAGAACAAGCCTTTCCTCCATACTATCTGTGAAGTTTCAAGTCCTATAAGCTTTCCCCCCCTGACCTCCAAACTTTTCCCAGTCCTAGAATATATTTTTGTATAATTCTGAGAGTATCCCATGACCAACTCCCTAATTATGTAACCCTAAAGGCAGGCACACACTCTGGATTCATAACTTCATAATGATTTTTCCTCTTGTTTTCTTCCAGTAATCCATTATCAGATGGCATGTTTTTACACGGGAATTTTAATCAGTTAATCATCCAAAATGGCCTTACTTGCAAAAATAACCCTACTGTGGGAGAAAAGAATTATTAGAATCCCGTTACAATTTCTACTATCTCTGGAAATTTACAGACCCTCAGGGTCAATAACGACATAAGTGACTAGAATCTGTAATCAGTGCTGATAATCTCTTAAACTCTTATTTGTTATACATTAACTTCACAAGAGAATATTACAGTGGATCTATATCTTCATGATTTTAACATATGAGGCATTAGCTTACATATCTTGCTTTTCAGAATTCTGATTAAATGTTTTAATTTAAATGGAAAATAATATTTAATGTAATATCTAGCCTAAAGCGTCCCTGAAGCTTCAACTGCAAACAATCATAATAAAGAATGTTCTTGTTTAATCTACAAAATAAGTACATTTGATTTTAATTACTTGGATAATGACCAAGCAAGTGCATCAGGCACATCCCTTCCAAGAGATAATGAAAGACACAGAGGAGCAAACAATATTCCTGCGAACAGACCATCACATTCTGACTCTGAGGATGACTCCACTAATGAAAATCTGTCTTTGCAAATGACTCATCTTCTGAAGACTGCTCTGAAGATGTTGGAAATCAGAATGATGCATGTGAAAATGAAATTAATCAATATGAAGATGGGGAACAGCAGTCTATCACAGAAGGGCTGTTTGATAATAATGAAATTGAGGAAACAGTCAGTGGTAGAGCAACAAATGAAAGCACAGGAAATGTCAATGACAATAATGAACAAGTAACTAATTCTTGAAATTCAAGAGGAAAAATTAGCAAGGAAAGATAAATTTCCATACATATAAATGACAAAGACGTGAAACTACAATTGTTTTTAAGTTCATTCCCAGTTTCTAAAGTTACAAAAACACTAGTAGGGTAGTGAATTTAACAAAAAGAGGAATCTAAAATTTTTAGAACTTCACATTCATATCAAAGCTGTAAGAGTGTCCAGTCTGGCACAAGCAATCCTGCTTGGAAGCACAGCAGTGAGAGATAAGACTGGAAAGTTCCACTGGATTCCCAGGAGCCAGGTGGAAATGGCAAAATAAAACCTCCTTAGAATTAATCTGGCCAGCTCTGATCACACTGTTCCGAGTCCAGTGTGCTACCTACTTCCACTGCAGTGTGCCATAGCAATATGAAAATTTGGTCTCTGCAATTCTATTCAATCTTTAAAGTATAGTTTTTCATCTTAGTTGTTACCAATTTTGATTCCTTCATACATGCTAGTATTTGTAACACCAATGGCAAGTTCACACAACATGTAATGGCACCTAGAGAATTAGTAAGCCATTATTTAACTCACTCATATCACATAAATATTAGGTACACCGGCCAAAAGTTCATATTTGTTTATCTTTCTTGCTTGCACATAGACTCTAGATTTTTATTTGTTGAGTTTCATTTTTATGTTTTATAAAATCAACACATTATATTTGGGTGTTATTTCTTTTAGTGCTACAACTTAGCAGCAGTGTTTCCTCAGGCCGGGCCATATTCCGTCAAAAGCCCAACATTTAATAAGTATCAAGTGTTAAAAAGTTAAAGAAAATTACATTGACTCTCTTTCAGTCAATGAAGGGATTGAGATGGAGAGAGAAGGAATGGTGTAGATAACTATATTACCACATGCAAATACTACTTTAATTCAATTATTTTAATTCAATTTTTAAAAATGCATTATAGGGGTCATTTAAAATGAGAACTGAAACATTATAATTGGATTTGGCATTTAGGGCATTTGTTGGATTTTTCTAGGTCATTTCTGTGAAGTTGTAAGAGCAGAAAGCAGGTTTCAGTGTGTCAGAGATTGAATGAGAAGCAAAAAGAAGGCCAGTAGGTGTGAACCATTCTCTTAAAGCATTTGGAACAAATTAGAGTTAGATCAGATGGGGAAAGGACATTTTGTAGAATGAGGATTTACTGAGTATGTATATAGGATAACAAAAAGAGGAGAAAGGAGGGGAAAGAGAGAAAGAGAGGTATCAAAGATACAAGAGAACGGTGGGCAGCTGCTGGAACACTTCCTCAGCACCCAGGGAAAGGTTCGGGGCACTGAAGGTGAGTACAACTCTAGCTGACTCCCAGAAGCCCAGAAGCTGAGAGTGGGGGCAAAGACAAGTGTGTGTAAGGTACAGTAAGATCATGGAGGCTATTCAGACCATCAAGAAAACAGCCTCTTCACAAAAGGCAGTTGGACTGTAGAGGAAAAAAATGAATGAAAATTTCAGAGAAAATAGTAATTGAAGCACACAACATTGTATGACATAATATTTGGGAACATAATTAATAGAAAACAATCTATCTGGTCAAAGGCTAAAATATGGGCTGAAAAGACAGATTGCAACCAAGGATTTAAAAAAAAATTTGTATGCTGTTCCAAAGAGTTGGAAATTGATATTACATTCATTTATTCTTGAAACATTTTCAGGACTACTTTCTTTTCCCATTTTATTTGGCTTTGTATTGTTTTCATGTTTACCTTGATCATATAGGATTTATGTAACAAAGTAGAAGAAAAAAGCATTGATTGAATGACTACTGTTTGCCAACCACTGGAGAAAAGAAGTAACAATGTGAAATTTGTACTTTCCAAAAATCACATGACAGAAAGATAGAAGGGAGGGCCAAATGACTTGGTCTGGCTGGTGATATGCAAGTGGAAGAAGCAGGTGACTCCTGTCCACCTGGAAGCATTTAACTGTTTGACTGATCCAACTTACTCTTTCCGTGCCACAGAACTCATGGGAGAACCCTCGAAGATGGAAGAGGAATGACATCAAAGCACCCTGGGATGCTGGCCCTGCATGGATAGGACAGCACAAGTGAGGCATAACTTATCATGGATTGAGCCACAAAGATTAGGGTCTACTATTACGGAATTAATATCCTGTAACCTCCTGACTGGGGCAACAGCCATGTCACAGAAGTGGTCTGCCCGAAGGGGGAACAAACTCATGTATATGGGGTGGGGCCTTGTAGGGTGGTTAGGGGGATGGGGAAAATGAGAATTAAGTTGTGTCATATACTGGTACAAATTCTCAATGTTGATTATGATCACGATGTGTATATCAAATGTACCTATTTCACAATAAAACAATTTTTAATGAAATAAATCAGACACAAAAGCTTAACAACAGCAAAAACGTGGTCTGCCGGGCATTGCTGGCATCACACCTGTTAAAGGCTTTGTGAATTTTCACAAGTCATGTGGTATGCTAGATTTGTGGCAAACAAAAATTAGAAACCGATATTTTTGTGATACATGAGCAGCACTTAATTCACTGAAAGTTTCTGGTTTCTCAGCTATATGAGCTTTGAAATATTATGGAATTCAATGGCATTGATACACTGTGTGGTGTCGAAGGGACCTTCACTCTACTGCAACTACATCCCCCTAACCTTACCCTTCACAACTCCCATCACAAAACAAGTGCTCCATAAATGAAAGAATTAAATTTTCCTGCACTTAATTTCTGCCTTTTTGTTAATTTAAACTATTTCCTTTACCTATAATGTATTATTGACCATTGTCTAATGGGCAAACCTAGCAGGCCTTATTTCACAAACTATTTTATTATTCCTTTATATACACATAAAGACACATATGTATGCATACACAAAAATAATAATATACCCATAAAACATACAAAGTAATGCTTCCCACAGGTTAAAGAGAGAGGAATTAAATTTTACTATCTCACTATATGCCTGGCATTGTGTGGTGTTTTGTGTTTATTCTTTAATTCCTTGAATATTTCATCAACTCCTCTCTGGTGTCATTCTAAAATCTATACCTTAATATGATATACATATCATCTTTATCAGCTTGAAAGACAAAAGCAATGTATTCACAGTGGCCACATAAGGTTTAGCATGGCGCAGGCCTGGATGACTTTTTAATGAATGAACCCATGTCACTGAATATCTTTTTTATTTTTTCTACATATAATTATATGTACAACAGTTCTAAAAGAGAAGAAATGTAATTAAAAACATATGTGATCTTTTGTCTTTTACTATTACGCCCAATTTCGTGGCTTACAAATTTATTTGAGTGCCAAATTGCACAATCCATTTAAAGCCTTCATCTTGTCCCCCAAAAAAACATGGGGAGTCGGGATCCAAACTCCAAAAGGCCTTCCTTATGAAGACGTTTAGGGATGTATACGTTACACATACTTCATGAGCATGAACACTTACTATCATAAAGTCAAACTCACATAGTCACTGACCAATCAGAAGACACCAGTAAAATTGTGGGAGGAAGCCTGGAGAAACTGTAAAACAGCTTTAGGCTTCACAGGACACTAATTAATCATTTTGGCTAGAAAGCCCCTCTCCCCATGTAGTGTGATGGCTTCCAAGGAAGGTTTGGATGAAACATTTCTCCAGATGGATCCAATACCTACAATAAGACTCGGCCACCCACACCCTTCTGTATTCATTTATTTCTCCATGAAATGTTTGATAGTATGTTGAGGTAGCAGAGCCTGTGTTAACAATGGACTAAAAGTGATGTCGTGTGACAATTCACCTCCAATTTCTCATAGCCAAGCGGAAGCTAAAATGGAGGCTCCTCATTAAAATTATGTCATCAAATAACTATTAAGCAATCTGAAGCGATTCAAACTTAGAGGTGTAATTTGATTCCTTTTGAATAATGAGGCAGAGTGTCAGAATGGCAGTAGCACGCTAAGATTGCAAAACCCAGAGCCTGTCTTTCACTGCTTTATTCCCAGCTAAAGAAATGAAACCTCTGCTAAGCTCAAAATTATATAGGGAAAAAACTGGCGAATACATGTTCCCTTTGCTCCTAGCATTTGAATCGCCAGTTATACAACGAGTGCCGCACTTGTTATGGTCAAACAGAGGCAGATTGCTCCACTGCAGAGATGAGGAAAAGTGAGTCCTAGACAACGTAAGTCTCCGCTACTTGCTTGACTTACGTCGTAACAGGCAGGGTCAGTGTCCCAGGGCAGCTCTTTCTTCTTTCTCCAAAGCCCAAGCTCCTTCCACAGAGGAGCAGTTTTATTTCATCAGCATTTTTGTAGGAAACAGGTTGAATTTGTAAAAAAAAAAAAGAAGACACACAGGAAAAAATGCTTCAAGAGGGCCGGAGGGTTAGCCCAGTGGTTCCGGCGCCTGCCTCGCAAGCGCAAGATCCTGAGTTCGATCCCCGGTAACCACATACACTGCTGGGCGTGGAGACTCACACCCACCAGCAATCAATACCACACACCACAGTGCCGGGTGTGGTGGCTCACGCCTGTAATCCCAGCACTCTGGAGGCAGAGACAAGAGGATTGCTGAGTTCAAGGCTTGCCTGGGCTACATAGTGAGCTCAGAGCCAGCCTGAACTACAAAGCGAGACCCTGTCTCGAAAAAAAAAAAACAAAAATGCTTCAAGAACTTAAATTCTGGTAAGGAGAGACTAATTGAAAAACTCAGGCACAAAATATTAGTTTTGTTTTTACCTAAAAATTAATAATGATCAGCTTGATTTGCGAGGCTTTATAGCAAAGGTTAAAATAAATGTTGATAAATTAAGACTATTAACACAGACTGGTAATAGTCTAAACAGCAATTTAGTAGTATTGCCATTGTACACTTTAATGAAACGAAAATCTGAATTGATTGTGTAAGGAAAGAATCTCTTGTTTATTCTAATCTTGATATTAAGGCTGATAATTTCACCGGCAGTCCTGATGAAAATGTACCTGTGGTAACAAAGCCACAGGAAACTAATGATTCTAATGAATCTACTTATCGCTGAAGCACAAAGACACAGGCTCATAAATCTTTTAAAAATTACCAAAAGCAAACAACTGATCAGGAAAAACAAATTGTTATTTTATCATTGTTTATATGTTTTCTTTTTCATATTTATTACCTACTTCTTGGGGGAAATGATCAAAATAACTTTTCAATATGTGCATTTAATTTTAACCTTTACTATCTTTATGCCACAAAAGCTCTGGAAGACCAAATCCCGGGAAGCTTTGTGGAACTGTCATTGCAAGATGGCCATTTAACCTTCTCAGTTCCTCTTCTGCAGAAGGTTATCGGCAGTCAGCTGATAAGTAATGTTAGCGTTTGCCTCTTCATACAATGTTTTGCTTATTTTTAGAACTTTACAACTTAATTGAAAATTATTATTCAAAAAGAAAATGTGCAGAGATGCCTATGTTTTTAAAATATCTTTTATTCCAAAAATCTGTCTAAAAATCAAGATCCTAAGAGTTCCAGCCCAGCCTGGGCAATTTAACAACTTGGCAAGAATCTATCTCAAAATGTAAATTTTTTCTAAAGGTGGGGGTAGGGCTGGGATGTAGCTTCATGTGAAGTCACTGAGTTCAATACTCAGTACCAAAATAAAGTAAGATATAATAGATAATATAGTATAATAGAAAATGAAATTTACTAAAAATCTTAATTACTCTTAGAAGGAATTCTGACTTTAGCCAGGAGTGCTTTATTTATTCAATAAAATGTATCAATGTTTATTTGGTTTTCACAAAGCGCTAAGTTCCAGAGACAAGTATCAATGACACATGGTTCCCAGCTTGGAGAAGCACAAAATCAGTGCAGTGGCAAAGCTTGAGATGCAGCTCAGTGGTGCCGCTCTTCCCTGGCAAGCGCAAGGTCCTGAGTTCAGGCCCCAGTACTGCCAAAAAAGACAAAAAATTCAGTGCAGTGAGAACCCTTCACAGTATCTGTCTTGTCTAGCAGGCTTTAAAATAATACCTTTCTTCCTAACAGTACCCACCATGATTTCTATTATTTTCAAGCAAATGAAACTTTTAAAATACAATATTCATATAATTAATTCTAATATAAAACCATGACTACAGGAAGGCACACAGAACGAGTTTTGGAAGGCCCGAAATGGCTGAAAATCACTAAGGTTGCAAAACTGCTTAACAGAAGAACCAAGATTTAGTTTGCTATCAATTGCCATATATTGGAGATGAGCTCATTTCCCTTCTCAAACAGCCTTTTCCAGCACAAGGCTGCAGTTGTGACCCAATATAAGAAGCAAGGCGTCACTTCCAAGCCCCAGACCTGTTGGGCCCATGTTATGACAAAATCTACTTGCCTGACCATGGCAGCTTGAACGATGTTTAAGCAAGGGATTATGGGCCACCAGTTGAGTTTACCTACTTGCCTAGGATCACAGAGTCTTCAACAGGTCTTGAGCACAAGAACTATGATTCTAAATATTATACTTTCCACCATCCTGGGCTAGTACAGAGCTTCTGTAAGCAGGTCAGGTGGCTGGTGGGACACAGATTGAAGAATTTTGCAACAGAGAAAAGAGTGGATACAATCTGAGCAAGATACTTTTCCCATCCAAGAAACACAGTCCCTGAAATCCCAGTACTTGAGATATGTTTCTTTGGGTCTAGCATTAGTTGGTCTTCTATTTATATGAAAATGTTTAACCAACCTAAGTATAAATTCATGCAGAATACATTTCTTCTCTGGCAAGAGGAACTAAACTATGAAAGAAGCAGGTGCATCTGAAATACAGTGTAGAAAAAAAAAAAGAGGAAAGGTCAGAGGAAGGGGGCATCCAGATAGCAAACAGATAGTTGGCAGACCTTAGGAATCATGCATTTAATTGATTAGAAAAACAGCAATAGACATTACTATCGCTGGTATCACCAGAATTCCATTTCATTCTCTCAAAGAATTTGGTGCAACTAAAGGTTAAAATGTTATTTCAATTGATTTTTAATACATGACAACTTACATCTCCTTTTGCCATCATGCTATTTCCATTGAGAAGCCCTGCCCATAGCATGAATAGACAAAGAGAGGTCAATGTGACCATTTTGTTAAAATTACTTGATAATGTAGTAAATGTCAATTCAGTTTTTGGTCAGTTTGCACCAGAAATGCTAAAATTCCTTAGGGTACAAAATTCCAACTGTTCCTCTTCATAGCAGCCACATGGAAAGAAGTGAGATGTACAAGACCAAGGAGAAAAATGTAGCTCAACACTATTTTTATTCTGTCAGTGACCTGATATGTCATATCGGCCACACTGTTAATCTGCATGGAGGTTTCTTCATATCCCAAATTAGAATAATGATGCAGTTTCCCCTCAAAGAGCAGAAAACAATAACTAGTTCAGTGCATTAAAAACTAAACATTGACTAGGTTAATGATAGACAAGGTACATCAGACAGCACCTTTGTCACAAAGTGGCTCCGTGATGAAAATTATTTTATAAACAAATATGGGTAATCATCTTTAATTTCCTAAAAGAAAGCATCAAAATCAGTTTTAGAAGAAAACATACTTCATGACCTTATATACAAAATAAAGATTTGTTTTCATTTTGCCCTTTCTTCTGAAATCCATGCTGCAGTTTCTGGTTTTCACAATTGCAATTAGCAGTCTACCAGCAATCAATTTTTTCCTGTGAGTAAAAATCTGGTCTCACAACAGCAACAACAACAGTAATAACACCGGGAAACAAAACATGTCCTTTCTTTGCTTGTTCTCATTTATTTCACATAGTTTATTTTACAAGGAAGAAAACGAGGAGTTAAAGAGTTTAAATAAACAACCTGATCACAGGCACAGACTAGAGTCACAAAATTCAAATCCACATATAACACCCAGTAGTGTGGCTTTGCCTCAGTGTTTCTGGCACCAGTGGGCTTCCCTCCTGTCTAGGCGTGTCTGGAAACACTCCCCACCCAGCACCTCCTGCCACACAGGCACCGGGCCCCTCACACCACCGCACGGGTCACTGCTCAGACCCTCCCCAGCTGGCCAGTGAATCACCACGAGCACCGTCCCTGAGCACCCAGCGTCCCTCCTTAGCGGGCCATGTATTTGGCACCTGCTTTGGGCATTTGTGTTATAACAGGCCACTGACCGCTTGCTTTGTGCAAATGGGACTTGGAAAGACAAGATTACAAGTGTGAATAGCAAACAGAAATCCGTGTGAAATACACTTTAAGGGAAAAATATGCACATATTCATTATCGGTACAGAATTACAACCTACTCTTTTATTACATTACCCATTAGAATTGACCAGTATATTGCAACAGTATTTAAATACTGTAGCATCTTAAAAATAATTTCCTTTCTTTATTAGGGTCCTCTAATTTTTTTTCTGCCAACACATTCCATGTCAGTTAACAACTGTATTCTTTACGTAATTCTAAAATACTGAACTGTATGCTAAATAAGTAAAATATTTTAAGATAATGTCCCGAGAGAACAGTATTTCATATTATAACTCTATATGCCCTTAGGTAATTATTCAGATATCAATATGCAAAATAGCAGTACATTGTAGTACCCTATATTTCTTTTTATTTTGCTTCTTTGTAGCAAGCAATAAATTTAAAGGTGAAAAGAAAAAAATTAAAGGAAAACTTTGCAGTTGGTTTTTTTAATAAGATTGTTTGCCTAGGGAGAGAGCGATTTCACTCAGTCTTTTCCTAATTATTCATGTAAATTAAATTCTACAAGTGAAGAAAAATTCATAAAAGTCATACTTACTCATCTGAGAGGGAGATATGGCATATGAATGGGGCCCATAACCTTAGAAGGTGAAATGTAGAAAATATCACAAGCAACTCCCACATTAAGTGAAGTGAACCAAAAAAAGGGAGATTCTTGGTGTGAAGGAGACTTCAAGGATACCCTCCTTAATCGCCTCTTAATAGTCTCCTGTCTCTGACATGGGAAACAAATCAAGAATTCAGGGAACATGGAATTATTAATCACTTATATTTGATACCAAATGTAAGCACTACTGAACACATTTTAAATTTTTAAAACCTTTTAAATATAGTGTTTAAGAAGGAAGCAGAGAACGTAATTTAATTTTCTAAGACATCAATATATCACACATCTTAGGAAAAGTTAATTGTGTATTTTCATATATTTTCTGAAATAGTTTTCTTTTCCTAGGACTGAAATGTATCAGGACGAAATCAAACAATAAACTACTGCAGACCTGGATCCTGACTAATATTCAATATTCAAAACAAATCCAAATCATTCAGCAAGTATTTATTGAATCCTTCTTGTATGATGTATTGTGTCAAACAACACAATAGCTTTTCTTATTCAGATAGATTTTAATCAATCCTGTCACAAAAAATTTAATCATTAAGTAGAAAATATGCTGGCCGATCATGAAATTGTCTTACTTTGCACATTTTCAGGATAAAATTAAAAGCTGTAAAAGAAGAGAAACCAAATCTAGTGACTAGTTGAACATGGAGGATGAAGATGGAAAAAATAACAATTAAAAAAAAAAACCAAGACAGTCTCAGAAATTGGAAGAGAGTCATAAACCCAGAATGGCAATTTAAGTATCATGTTCGTCAAGGGCAAGGTAATGGACTCATGTCTGGACAGATGTATTCTAGGTAGCTGGGGCCATCTGACTGAAATTTGAGAGCAATGAAAGATTATCTTGAAATACAGTATGAAAGAAAGTGCCAGGAGTTCTGTGAATGGATGATGGTGAGGGTTGCGCAACACTGTGAATATACTTAATCTCTAGCAGCGTGGACGGTCGTGGGGGAAGAATGATGAGCACAGCCATGAGAGGAGAGCTCAGACTTCAGGGATCATGAAGGGTGTACAGGGCAAATAGAGTTTCCCCACAGCCCTCCTTGGTTATCCACCAAACCTGTGAAGGTACAATCACTGCCATCCCACTACACACGTTATAAACAAGTATCTCCACAATCAGAAGTGAGCATGTTGTCTGATTGCTCTCCCAGGACCTGTAGGTACAGAGTTAGTCATCTGTGGTCTCTGCCTGTTAAGCATCTATGTGTTAGAGAATCTAGACCTTGGGGCCAGTTTTCTCTGCGCACCAACTGAGTGGGGCATTTATTGAGCACACACTACACACCAAGTCCAGTACTAGTCATGAGAGGTACTGAAGATACTCCTAAGGCAGATAGCTATCGCCCAGGAAAGACTTTGGGAGGATGCTAAGAATCCCTCCTCCCTACTGCACTGCTTTGGTCAAAATGTGTCTCCTCGAAATTCATAAATTGAAATTTAATCTCCATGTGACAACGTTAAGTGGTCAAGCCTTCAGGAGGTGATGAAATCATGAGGACAGAGCTCTAGAGAAGATTAGTGACTTGATGACAGACATATGAGACAGTGCGATGATCTGCCTTGCCAACAATTCGTGCAATATTTAAAAGAGCTAGTAGAGAGGACTTTGAAGATCCCTAACATATGAAAACAGTGGCCACCTAAAGTAACACAGATGTCATTTTTCCTAATCTGACCATTGCGTGTTTTATACAAGTACTGAAAGATCACATTGCACCTCATAAATATGCACAATTCATTTGTATCAATTAAAAGAAACATTTATAATTTTTCCAGACATACAACCTGCCAGGACCATGAACTTGGGCACCGCACCTCTATAACTAGAAGCCATACATTTCTTGTTTGCAAGCTACTTGTTCTCAAGTGTTTCCTCACAGACACCCAAGCAGACTATGACCCCCAAGCAGGGACCTCCAGGAGAGAAGGACACCAGCCGTGTGGGGAGCAAGGGAACAGCAGGTGCAAAGGCCCTGAGATAGGACGGGCTCGGCTCATGTTCGGCCAGGTAAGAGGCCAGGATGGGAGCACTGCAATGGGACAGTATGGGGAAGAAGAAGGGACTGGAGCGAGACAGGAGGAGCCCTGGAGCCCTGGGAGCCACGAGAGGGATTTCAGTTCACTCTGCTTCCATGAGAGCTACTGAAGAGTATGAGCAGGGAAGACCACCCCTCATGCTGGGAATTGAACCCAGGGCCTCACGCGAGCTAGGCCGTCCCTGAACCACTGTGCTATCTATACCCCAGCCCTTTCCATTGTTTGCTTTTGAGGAAGAATCTCACTAAGTTGCTCTGGTTAGTCTTGAACTTGTGATCTTCCTGCTTCAGCTAGCTGGAATTACAGGTGAGTTATCCTCCCTAAGATGCTGTTTTTGTCTATGACAAAAATAATTCTCTAAAAACTTTCAATGTGACTTCAAAGCTATTAAACCTTTTATTTTGCAACCATAATAAAAATCAAAATGAACATTCAATTCCAAGAAAAAGCATACTAACTCAAATTTCTCCTGCATTAAAAATGTCAAATATCAGGCTTCCTGGAAAAAATTCATAAAGATTCCACTATTCCTTTTACCAAGGCTGGCAAAATAATTCAGTAAAGTTTAAAGAATCCAAAACTTAAATTATTTAAATTTAACAATGCTAAATACTTTCAACATCATAACTGCTTTGTTCCCTATAACAAGACAGAGACCTCAAATTTTCAAACTGTCAGATTTAACACAATTATAAATGAGACAGGTATGAAAATGAATCTACCTCTCTTTGAAGAGCCTTTAACAATTTCATGGATCAGAAGAGAATTACAATCTCAGCTCTATAATTCTAATATGCTATCTATTCTTAATCCAATTAATTGATATTAAAAATATTTTTTTAAAAACTTGTATCCCATGATTGTATTTTCCTTAAAATTTAATGGTAACATTGTTTCTTAAAATTTGTCTTTTTTTTTTTTTTTTTTTTTGGCTTTTTTGGAGACAGGGTCTTGCTTTGTAGTTCAGGCTGGCCCTGAGCTCACTATGGTGCCCAGGCAAGCCGCCGCGAACTCAGCAATCCTCCCGTCTCTGCCTCCCGAGTGCTGGGATTACAGGCGTGAGCCATTATATGTGGTAACCGGGGATCGAACTCAGGTCCTTACGCTTGCGAGGCAGGCGCCGGAACCACTGAGCTAACCCTCCGGCCCTTAAAGTTTGTCTTTAAGAAGACCTTGAATAAATTGTTTCTGAATGATTTGCAATTATTTGCTACTATTTATTGAGCATCTAAAATCTGCCAAGCATTATTGCATTCAAAGCTTACTAAGAAGAAGCTGATGGGAGAAAAAGGAAACGAGCATATGAAAACAAAAGGAAAAGAAAGGGGCCTAATATTTCCTTTTATTCTCAAGGAGGTGAGCAGGAATACAGCTGTGTAAAGCACTGTGGAAACCCAGGGATAAAATAACTAATATCTGCGTGAGTAAAGATTAACACCAGATACCTGGGACTTCAGAGTATAAAAGGGTATATCCCTGTCTTTTTTAACCTTTTAACTCTAATAAGATAAAATATATGCACATATAACAAAAATCCATCAAGGTAATAGTTACAAGCAACAAGCCAGTGATACAAATATAAGTTGCTAAGAGACCACCCTCATGTCTGTCTGGAAGGGATAACAAAACTGCCTTGTATGAAACACATCCCAAGAGTCTAGCACTTTGCTGAAGTTTCTATGGACATAATTTTCAAATCTGTGGAGCAGTAGTGGACTTTAATATGGCCCTCCTGATGTTATCATGGGAGTCTCCTCCCTATAACAACAGGCAGCATCTGAGGATCTCTTGCGGCCAACAGAACATGACAGAGGTAATGAGATGTCATCTGTGTGCACGTGATACACAACGCTGCAGTATCTGTCTCGCTAGGACATCGTTCTCCCTATCCAGCTTTGAGCAAGCAAAAGACCATGTGGCAAAAACCTGAGAAGACAAAACTGAGAAAACTATGAGTAATGTGGATACACTTGTGATACGCACACACACACATATGCATACAGACAGATGGAAATGAAAAAGGGAGAGAGGAAGAGAAGGAGGGAAAGAAGGGGCCTCAGAAGATACAAGATGGAAGAAGATCATGGTAACTTTAATGAACAAGGACACAGTGGTTGATTCTTAAACATCCTTTCAATTCTAAATGCTTAGTCTCTACACCAAGACTAATGAGTGTCCTAGGAACTAGCATTCCTCTTGGAGGTGCACATTGCCTGTGTGGGCTCCATCACAGCACATTAAATTTCTGAAGAAGGAACAGTTTTCTAGATATACCTAAAGTAACATATAATGACGATTAACCATCAGCCACCATCTTGCAGCTGTAGGTGAAGGTGGTTAAGAAAAAGGCCACCTCAAGGAGGAGAGAGAAGACAGGAATTCTCAAGAAAGCAAAGTCACTCCCTGATGTTCCCTGTCTAGACTTCTTATACAAAATTTGTTTAAAATCATTTCCTGTTTCTGGCCAATATAATCATGCAATTGAAAGAATTCAAATACTGCAAGCAAGACAAGTTTGAGGGGAAAAAAATGGACTTTTTACTAGGTCAGAAAGGCATTGCTTATCTGTAGCACCCATTACCTGAGACCACATTTACCTGCCCCTTGGTGTACTGACTCACCTGTGCTGCCTGTGGCCCTAAGCCGGGAATATACATCCTGTGCAGGTGGACGGACAGTGAAACATGAATGAGTGGGGCCCATGTCAAGGCTAAGCAGATGGGTTAAGAGTCATCACAGGTTTTCACCCATTTTCTCATCCTTTGCATCTGCCACATCCCAAAACGTGGTACCCTTCACCAGGATCACAAATGAGAAGACAGAGGGGCCTGAAAAACAAAGTCAAAGAACGGTAGCCACCTGGCTTCTGGCAGTATGTTATGTGAGGAAAAATCAATATTTGTTATTTTAAGTGGCAGAGACTTTGGAGTTAGGACTATAGCAAAGATAACTAATGCACCAATAGATGTCCTGTGAAAATCATAAAGGAAACAGTTTTTGTGGCTAGTAATACCAAAAATCCTAAAGGATTAAAGAATTACCTGGGGATGGTGGCTCATGCCTGTCATGCCAGCACTCGGGAGGCAGAGACAGGAGGATTGCTGAGTTCAAGGCTTGCCTGGGCTACAAGTAAGCTGAGAGCCATCCTGAACTGCAAAGCGAGACCCTGTCTCAAAAAAAAAAAAAAAAACCTGATACTGTGAGGGGAGTGGGGGGAGGAAAATGACAGGAGGAGAAAAGTAAGAGGAGGAGGAGAAGAGGAGGAAAAAGAAGAAAGGAAAATGGGGAGGAGGGAAAGGGAGGTGAAAAAAGAAAGGTGAGGGAAAAGAGAGGGTAGTTTCCTTTCAGTGCAGAATGTAGAAAGCTCCAGGGCCTGTCACTCACTGTAACAAGAACATCTTGACTGATAATACAGAAGTCATAGCTGTTCTCGGTTCTGCTAGAGAATCACAGGACAACCAGCTAAATTCCAAGGCTTCACATGTGCTCTCCAGGGAAGTGCATGAGCCACGGTTTCACACCCAGCGCAGCATGGAAGGAAAGGGTGGTGGCCACAGAAGGGTGGGTAAGAAGCTGGCACAAATAAGGAGCTTCTTCTGTTAATAATGGTGAGAAAAAAGCAAAGCTTAAGATAAGAAAAAAGAGTGGAGACAGAACCTCACCGCTCCACAAGTTCAGGTTCCCAATCTAAACAAATCACACACCAGGGGAAGAAGACAACTTAAAAATGGATTCACTAGCCATTGCTAGTGACCTCTCAACAAACATGCTGAAAATTTGGGAGAATTCTAAGATACAGAAACACAGGGTAAAATGTCACAATATTCAAACAAGAGGGAGTAAATTCTGCCAACATAATGGTCAACAACTTGACAACAAAGAATCCACAGCAAGTGGCCACAGGGGTTTTCCTGGGAGTTCCTCAAAGACGTGATGAGTTCACCAAGAACAAGACTTAATTCATTTCTTTCTTGAATACGATGTGCGAGTAGGAAATCAGCAAAATCCAGTGGCATGGTATGTCTGAAATTCAGCGAGGATTATGGCAAAGCCTTTCACAAAGTCATGTACCTGAGGTAGAGCTACCGGCATGAAAAGCTAGAATAAGTGAAGACAAGAATATCAAGACTAGGGGCTTTAGGAATTTGAAAGATTCCTTACTCTAAAGAGAGTCTAAGAACATGACTGAACGTGAAAAGCTACTCAATTAAGGTAAGAAATTAGTGTACTCATTTATTAGGGCACAGTTCATAACAACAGTAATAATTAACGTAGTACTTACTGTATGCCAGTTATAGCAGTAAACACCATATGGTAGCTTTTTTTATTCTTTACCATACTCTTTCTAAGTGGATATTATTTCCTCTAGCAAAAATTTGAAAACTGAGTCTCAGAGAACATAAGTAACTTGAACAAAATAACACAGCTAGAAGGTGAAAAAATGGGAATAAAAGCTAGTTCTGAGTCTAAGGGCTATGCTTTAGACAGTAAGTCATCCTTGAGATAATACAGGGCAACACAGAATAAGGAAGAGAACATCCCACCGTGTGGAGACCAGCGCAGACCTGAAATGAAGAGGTGAATCCTAAAGAATAAGGCAGTAATACAAAGCAAGCTGCATAGTAGGTGGAAGGGATGGGTGACAGGGCTGAAATGGGCCATGGGACAGGAGACAAGTGGCAGGAACTTGGCTGTGGAGATGAAGAGAAGAGAGCAGCATGGTTTGAATTATGAGTGATGAAGCAGATTAAAGGTGGTGCAATTTAACTTTCTCCTAACACTGACATTAGAACGGCACCACCATGTAATTTGGAACCCTCATTACTGCTGGTAGAATAATCAGACCCATTGACAGGGACTTTCTCGCAGGGATTAGGTAAGAGATCTTCCTGCATCCTCTTATGTAGTTTCTCCAAATAATTTGGCTACTCTTATTAGCTTCCTCATGAAAACACTTGGTTTTCCTCACAAATCTCAAATTTTCTTTATTGATCAAACAAGGCAAATACATAGTTTAACGTTTTTAATTGTATTTCTTTCATTTATCCCAATGCAACATTTAAACAGTGACAATTAACATAAACTTTTAAACCTTTAAAGATACTACTAGTACATGTTGATAAATATAAAAACCTAAGCATAGTAATTTTTCAAAACTTATTATACAGCAATGTGTGCTACTTAAATAACAAATCTGGAATTCGGGGAAGCAATTAAAGTTTACAAGAGAAAACAAGAAAAGTTCAAAAGCAACAGAGCCTTTTAAGTTTTTGTGCTCAATATGCACAGATATTAATATAGCCATAATCCAAAGTTGTACTATAAATGGAAGCTAATGTTATCATGCTTACATAAATTATAGTGCATGTGCACTTTACAAATAGTGGGTTCAAATAATTCAAAAGAAATGCTGTTTTTATTTTAACTTACAAAAACAGTTGGTCACCTGGTGGGTCCAAGGAGAGTCTAAAGTTTTCTGTCATTTATAAGCAGTCTCCTTCCCTCCATGTAAAACCATTGGCATACACAGTGAATCATTATAAATCTCTCACAAGCTTTTAAACCAATCGGTCAAGCTTAGAATGCAGTGATTTGGAGAATCATAGCTCTGAGGCTTTGGGGCCTCACTGTGCAAGGGTAATAAATGTAAATGATTGTGTAACTTGTAGAAACACAGGTTAGTTCGCTCTTTACCTCCCAAAGAACAACTGGGTTTGACTAAGGAGGTTTACTGTGATCCTAGGGAAAAAAAAATCTATTATGTCATTTTCTTTCCTGAATCCTGGGGAAAAGAATAACATAAAAAGCAGTTAATCTGTTAGGCACACAAAGCCTACGAGGTAGAAAACTGCCACTCAAAAAGCCCCGATTCTGCTTGCAATTTGTAGTGTAGCCAGTGAGAAATGAGCCTTTCTACACAGCATTCTGTAAGTGGTGCCATTTACTCAGTTTTTCCTCCTTTTGGCAAAAGACTTCAATGCAGAATGCTCATCTAATGCCATCAGCATTCATAATATATACATAGATATAGATATCAGTCTTCAAGAGGTAATGTTCAAATTATGAGACTCTTAGGCAGAATTGGAATGATTTTTCAATTTGAGTCTTAATACCATAAAAATGCCAAAAAGATTTGCCAAAAATAACATTTAAAAGTGAGAATTACATATATATTATAATATAGTTGATTACAGAGTAATTGTACACAGGAAAAGTATAAATGATATAAGTGATGTTCTAATTAAATGTATAACTTCCTTTCAATTAGACCAGGTAAATCTAACCCAAAATAGGTAATAAAATACACCTTTTGTGGGTCCAGCCTGGATTTGTCATCTTGTGTTATTTTATTTCTGTCCACAATCATTATGCCCATGCTCCCAGAGTCCATAAACTCTGGAAGGTCACGTCGTCACAGTGTCTGAACACTAATTATTTAGTCTTTGCTTCCGTTCTCAATGCTCAAGTTTTAAATAAACAAATTCTTCAAGCATACTTTGTTGAGGTCTCCCTACTCATCCACTCTCACTTCTCGGGCCCATCTGAGCCCTACATCCCCACCCACGCATCGGTACCCTTTGCTTTCGTACACAGAAGGTAGGATTCCTAACAGACATCCACATGACATGAAAGAAGAAAGGCCTAGATATCCCTAATGGAGGGAAATCTAGACAACATGAATCATTCTAATAAAAAAAGCTTTTCCTCCTTCTGTGCCCTCTCCTCAGCCTCAGTTGTAACATTTTAGATGTTTCTATTTTACCAGTTTGTGCCGAGTATAATATAAACTAACCTTATAAGTACCAAAAGCTACACACCTCATATTGCTTTCTCTAATATTATTTAATCTGGCAGGAGGACTTTTAAAGAAGTTAATTCCTGAGTCAGCCAAAAAGAGCCACAATAAATACTATATAAATGAAGTTAAAGATAGACGTGTAGGGTGGGGTATATGAATATAAACCATTCTTTCCAATGATACAATTATCCTCATTCACTCATTCATTTATGATGCTAATGATCAAACTCAGAACCTATAAGCCTTCTAGGCAAGCACTCTACCACTGAGCTATACCCTCACCCCTCTGCATTTTTCTTGACTTGCTTTTTTAAAAAGTTCTTACTTGTATTGGGATGTGTTGGCAATATTTAATGATCGCATTCACTGTGGGGAGTTGGTGCATGGACACAACACATCTTACTTCTTTTTACTTCTCTTTTTCATCCTCCCCCCATCCTTTGGTCCTTTTCCCATTTATAAAATATGTCTACCTCTTTCTTATGGTGTTTGAAACTATAATATAGTCAAAACACAGCGGCTAGTATGGCATATAGTAAATCTTCATTTCAATAGAAGAATCAATACTACCTATGTCAATCTAATTCTTTTCTTTGAAAATGTGTTACAGTGATTGACTAAAAGTGATTACCAATAGGAAACAACTAATTAAAAACAAGCAAAAAATTGACTGAAAATTGGTTCAAAAACAATTTAAAAGAACCAAGAAAATTTAAAATAAGAATAGCGTGGCTGGATGTGGTGGCTCATGCCTATAATCCCAGCACTTAGGAGGCAGAGGCAGGAGGATTGCTGAGTTCAGGTTTGCCTGGGCTACCTAGTGAGCTCAGGGCCAGCCTGAACTACAAAGTAAGACCCTGTCTCAAAAAAAAAAAAAAAAAAAAAAAAAAAAAAAAAAAAAAAAAAAAAAAAAAAAAAAAAAAAAAAAAAGAATTATCTTGAACCTATCTTAACCTCATTTCTCTTTCTCTCCAGTATGAACAGAAATATTACTTACATATTGGTAAAAAACATTTACTAGTGTATACATATTGTCAACTTCTGTGTTTGCTGGGACTTCAAGCCTCAAGAGATGTTTTATTAAGTATATTTATATAAAATAGTAGCAATAATAAGATTAACAGCATCACATACTAAAAAGTCTATCAACTCTGCTTCCCTAAATATAATTCAACAGAAAATGGATTCAAATAAGATCTTATGGAGGATTTCATTGAATATAAGCAAAAATATTGGCAATATGGTTAAACAATAGGAAGAGCTTATGGGAGTTGCTTATGGGAGCTTATGGGAGTTGCCTTTTTCTGGCAATCTTTCCTCCTAAAATCATTTTTTAATTCATTATTTGGAAACAGAATACTCAATTTCCTGAAAACAAAAGGCCTTACAAAATGATAGCGCCAAGCTTCCCCAGAAGTAACTCTAGCATTTCATTCTTTTGTTTTCATGTGTATGTGTAGATATGTTTTTGTGTGTGTAGACAAATGAATGCTAGTAGTTTTCACTACTGTCATGCATCACACAGTGATTGTTCAGTCAATAGCAGGCTGCATTTACAACAGTGGTCCCATAAGATTATAATAGAGCTAAAAGCTTCCAATTACCTCACAATGACAAAGCCTTAGTAACAGTGTAGTGCAATACCTCACTCACATGTTTGTGGTGACACTGATGTAAAGAAACCTACTTCACTGTGTAACTACACTCTAGGATATTCACACAACCCAACTGCCTCAAGACACTTGTATCTCTGTCACTAATCAACAAACAATGCCTGTAGTCACACTAAGTTGAGTATGTACTGTCACACTCAGGTTTCAAACCTATGAATTGGGCTTTCCATTTCTTGGTCAAGTTAACAGCCATTATTCTGTAAAGTGATCCAGTTACATAGTTTAAGAGTTAATTTATTATCATTAATTATTGTTCATGGAAAACCAGAAGGTGTAATCTCAAAAAAAAAAAAACTAAGTTTAAATATAATATCGTGGGAGCCAATATTTCAACAGTAACATGCATCAGGTAATAAATAGCTCCCTTTGATCATTATTTGTAAAGTCTCTTGAACCATGCTTTGATTAGTTCTATTTAATATTTAACATCTGGTTAGTCAATTTCAATCTGCAAGAAACACTGCTGGAAAAATTCTATGCTGACTAAATACATTTATAATACTACAAAGCTGACATGTAATTGATTTTAGTTCCCATAAAAAGATTATGTTAACTTTCCTTAATCTATATATTTGTATTTTGTACAGTCTAGTGAATTCACACAAGGGATACTAAATTTTTATTTCCTATCAATATTTTATGTAAAATTGATAGGATTATATTTTAGTCTAAGTACTACTTTCCAATTTCTCCCTTGAAAAGGAAATAGCATGCTGAAATATATTACTGCACAGCTGTGCCACTAATACAATAGAGGCTTCCTGGCCAGTGACAGCCATTGACAGGCTTACTGTACTGTTTTCTATAGGCTAGCACACTCTGGAAGGATTTTTAGATTTTTTTTAAGAAGTAAACATTTTTATTTCTCTCTGAGTTTGGTTTTGGGGTTTTGTTTGGTTAATTGGTTTTTGTTACTGTTTTGTATTATTGTATAATTAAGAATGAGTGAGTTTTGTCATCATTAAATCAGAAAGACTTGTTTAAAAGACTAAGACTGTTTAAAGACTTAGACTTGTTTAAAAGACTGCAAAGACTTGTTTAAATTACTGTTTGTGTGATCATTTAATATTAAAACATGTGAGTATTGTTGGCTGTTAGTTCAAGTCATAGCCACCAAATGATATGCTGGTGCTCAGGAACCTTAAGAGGGAAAAACAAAAGGTAGTAGACACTTTTTTGTTTGTTTATAGGAAACAAACTAACAGGTATATATTTATTGTGTACATGTTCTGAAATGAAATGAAACATCTTAATGAAGCTAATTAACAAATGCACACCTCATATTTATCTCTCTGTGGTGAGAACACTTAAAATCTATTGCTTAGCAATTTTCAAGGATACAGTGAGAGCTGGCATTTTTTTACATGGTTATATTCCTTCTTACATCTTGTGGGATTTTTCTGGAAGTACATAAAATGGCAAATACATTGGTAGTGATTTCATTCTATTTTAACAATATTTATTGAGCATTTGTGATGGGATAGTTTCCAAGGGGCCTACAAATTAAATAGAAACCCCATAAATTTTGCAAAAAAATATAAATTATTATAGCCCTCAGGATAGCAATAGCCTAAAGAGGAAATATACACAAAATAGGAGCATACTTCAAAGGCAGTGTTTTTTTAACTTGAATGTGCATAAGAATCTCTGCATGTAGCCCCAGAGATTCCTTCAGTAGTTCTAGAGTAAGGTCTAGCATTGTAACAAAACTCTGTACGATTCTAATTGAGATGGTGGCCACTCTAGATGAGGGGATGAGATTTCCAAAGCACCCAGTAAAGTCATCCCGTGTTACATGTCTAACCCAGAAACTAGCCGCAGGCACTCTGTTCCAAGAGATCTGGGTAAGATTCACTCAAACTTTAAAACCTGTCCCTAAAGAAACCTAAAACTGGGCCGGAGGATTAGCTCAGCAGTTCCGGCGCCTCCTCGCAAGCACAAGGTCCTGAGTTCGATCCTGGTAACCACATACAATGCTGGGCGTGGAGACTCACACCCACCAGCAATCAACCAGCAATCGGCACCACATACCACAGTGCCGGGCGTGGTGGCTCACGACTGTAATCCCAGCACTAGGGAGGCAGAGACAGGAGGATTGCTCAGTTCAAGGCTTGCCTGAACTACAAAGTGAGACCCTGTCTCAAAAAAAAAAAAAAAAAGAAAGAGAAACCTAAAACTATCCTAAAGATTTCTATGTATTCTGAGAAAGTAAATTTTCAGTCTTAATTTTCAATCCTGCCTCTCAGATATCTGTTTCAATAAGCATTGTTTCTTTTCTGCAGGATTTGACAAAGGTGTGAGTGAGCTTCCTTCCCCCACCCTTTCCTACACACAATGTACCTGCACACACATGCACAAATCAGAATTTCACTGTGTCTGAGCTTTGCTAGAATGACATCATACAGTATATGTACAGAAGAAATGGATGATACTTAGTATTCTATGGACATATTGAAGCTTACCAGATCATTCTGTAGGACTCTTCCTTATTAAATTAGTAGAAAAGGACTACGGTAATTTCTTGGTCTTGAAGAGTAGGTGACACTTTAAGACCTTGCATCCTCCAGATTCTATGATTGTATGGGTAGTTATTACTGTTTGCTTAGAACTTTTCTCTAAGGCTCCCTAAAACAATGCATTGACATATGATAGGAGCTTAACTAGAAACTTGCAGTAGTAAGCAGTTCGTTTAAAATTTTGAGACCTGAGAGACTAAACAGGAAGTCAGAGGAGCCGTATGCTATGGAACTGTTAAATCAACAAAGGATAATTTCAGAAGCTTATCAGAAAACTCTGCACATACAATACCCATTTCTGCCTAATTTACAGTACCCATGGAAAGGGAGAAAAGGCCTCCAGACTACTCTCTGTGATATGGAAAATACCTTAAACTGATTCAAACAGCAATATAAAGTTATACTGTACATAAAAATATAAATACACCAAGTACATAATCAAATTCAGTTATACAGCAATTATCTACATAGTGTGCTAATGTGCTATTATTCTTAAAGTAATTAGATAGGTCAAAAGAAAGATTCCTTAGGAAGAATTCCACAGAGGAGCAGATATTTGGAAGAGGGAAAAGATAGATTTTTTTTTCTTTTTAGATCACTTTATCAGTACAGCAGGTTGGGGGGTACATGTTGGCATTGTTCATGGGGAGCTGGGACGTGGGCATGACTCATCTTCGTTGCTTCTCCCATCCCCTATCTGACCCCGTGTCCCCCTCCCTTCATCTCTTGATCGCCTCGCCGTTTGAGAAAGATCTACCTCCCTAGATCCTACTACTATCTTTTACTTTGCTCTTCATTTATATTTGGTGATTCTTGTATCAGACATACCATGTGACATTTAGGCTTGTGTATCTGATTTATTTTATGTAATAGTATAGTGTCAGGGTGCCTCCATTTTCCTAAAAATAACTCCCTTATCTTCCTTTATGGCTATATAGTACTCCATAGTGTAAACACACATTGCCTTTATCCATTCATTTGTTGATGGACATTTAAGCCACTATGGTGGATATTTATCCTTAAAGAGCAATGGAGAGGTAAGAGGGGAAATCGATGCTACATTGGTAAAGAATCGGGGCTATGAACCTGATCAAAGCTTCAGGCTCAATGAAGTTCGATGGTTTGAATAAATTCAAGTGACTAGTGAGGAATGTCAGACAGGTAATTTTCAGGCATAGGATTAGCAGATAGATGATTATTGTTTTGCAGGTTGGTGGAGATTTAATTCAAAGCTGAAAGCCAAATAACAATTTTAGGAAGAAAGTTGAATGGGGTTTCAAAGATGTACTAGCAGAATATGCAAGCATCTCAATAAATCTGGTATGTAAGAAATGAATACAAGATTATTGCAGTTATAATAATAATAGCCAAAGTTTACTGAGAGTATATTATATGCCAGGTACCATTATATGTAACTTTCAAGTATTAACTTATTTCCTTTTACAATCTGTTTATGTCAGTATCATTAATATCTCCATTTTCCAAGTGAGGAAGTCGAAATATAAAGTGGCTAAATTATATGCCTCAGTTTGCATAGAATATAAGGGAACTGGGAATTTAATCTGAGCACTGTAGTTCTTGAGTCTCCTCTCAGGAACTATAACACTCTGAGTATTACTAGTAGTATAGAAAGAAAAGAAAAGAGAACTCATAAATATCACCAAGCAAGAATTGTAAGAACTTCCTGATCAAATAAAAGAACTGAAGATTATTCCTATGTTTACAGTGTAAGGAACAAAAGCATTCATAATGTGTTTGATAACTATTTAAGTTTTATAAATGTAGTAGTGACACAATAATAGAGATGAAAATTTATTTGCCAATCAACATATGAACATCATTTCTTTTAATGCAAAAATTTTTCCACCTGGAGAAAAAATAGATCAGGAGCTGATTGTACCCCTTTGTTCATTGCTATCTTTAAAGTAACACCACCATTTTTCATGGGAGATAATACTCTGTATTTATGTAACCCCTTTCTTCTAGGGAGCTCAAAGCATTTTACCACAGCACATTACCTTATTCATCCTCATAACATCCCCTTTTAGGAAAGGAAGTGTCAAATATAATGACCACAATTTTACAGATGGGAACACGAAGACGAATGGAGCTAGCGACTTGCCAAGATCACAGAAAACCCTCGAGCAGAACGGAGTATAAAAATGATGCTTTCCTTAAAATTCAAAAACACTTCTGATCCCTTCTCCATGATATGTCTCCAATTTGCCTTACCTTTTGCCATTACTTTATCTTTAAATCAGCATGTGTAAAATCCAGTAGTAATGCAGCATTATCTGAGAAGTGAGCATCATGAATTTGGTTAATTCTTCATTGAATAAAGCTATAAAAATGGTGAAAACTTATTCTTTAATCCTTCAAACAATCAAAACTTTTTACATGAACTAGGCATTCCTTTACTGATTTTTTTTACCCTGAAGAAGCTTTGCTGTATGTAGAAGTCCCATATTAACAAGAGATTGGGAGGAGGAAAAGGAAAAGATAAACACGTATACACAAGGAGTATCACAGCAGGAAATCAAGTGATCTTTTGAGAGAAACTTAAGTATTTTCTTCTGTTAATGAGAACTACAATAACTCGCTTAAATCCTAGGAAATCTTTTAAACTGAAAAATTATGATAGTGCTTTCTCCTATATTAAGATCTCTATCTCATTTCTGTTTCACCTCATGGCACATCCAATGGAAAATTAGTTGATAGTCATGCACTAACATGTTCAGTCTTAGAGAGAAAACAAAAAGTGTCAACTTGAAAGAATAAAAAGCTGTGGAATATATCCCACACAAAGTGCGCTAACAGAACCCATGTGTACCCCGTGGGTGGGGACCACAGGCTATGGCGAGATGAACTACAGCCAGCAAGACAGTGTGAGATCAAAGTTTTGAGCACAGGCTGACACAACCGAGGGCACCTATGTATTTCATTGTTCCTCCTACTCTTGCGTGAGCTCTGCCCTTGAAACATGCAGAGCCTTTCAGAAATTCTGCCACACGTTGGCAGGGTATTGCAGTTCAAAAGTGAACTGCAACAGCTTTTTCAGTGGCAATCTATGGATGGAATAAAGATGATTTAAAAAAACACCAAATGATGTGCCAAAAATTTTATCAAATCAGATTCATCGTTATCCCCAAAGTCAAAGAATTATTTAGGAAGCTAACTCACACTTGAAATGTATTCCATTTTCTATAGTGAGTACAGAGTTGTATAAAGTCTTCATGTTTTCCTGTGCTGTATAGAGGCCAATAATAACTACAGTTCACATTCACCAGCATTGGCCAACCATTTGGTAATTAAAAGTCCAAGTAATTAATGTGGGATGTCTCATGACTCATAGTGTTATTTTAGGCTTTTAGTTTTCTAAAATGCCAAGCTCAACACTCTCAAAACTGACACTGAGAAAAAAAGTAGTTCTTCTAATCACAAAAATAATACAATGTAGGGCCAGAGATTTAGCTCCGTGGTTCTGCCACCTGCCTCGCAAGCGCAAGGTCCTGAGTTCCATCCCCGCTAACCACGCCCACCGGCCATCAATACCACATACCACAGTGCTGGGCGTGGTGGTTCACACCTGTAATCTCAGCACTCGGGAGGCAGAGGCAGGAGGATTGCTGAGTTCCAGGTTTGCCTGGCCTACACAGTGAGCTCAGAGCCAGCCTGAACTACAAAAGTGAGACCCTGTCTCAAAAAAAAACAAAAGCAAACAAACAAACAAAAAAACACACAAAGCCTGCACTCCAAAAAATTCTAAAGAATAGCTTGGAGAAAAACAATGAAAGTCACAAAGCCATGGGTAAATAATAAGAGTAAATAATAAGAAATGAATAAATAATGAGAGTAAAAAATGAGAATGAAAATGAGAAAGATGTCTCTGCCTCAAGGTAAAGAAGGGACAAAAATGGAAAACAATAGAATAAAAAGAGTGAAGTTCAGACTCGCCCTGAGCTCACTATGTAGCTATTGAAAAATCTCATGGGAGATGAAAAAGGTCAAAACTGAAAAAAATGGGAGTAAGAATTAGAAGTAGAGAATAAATGAAGTAGATTGTTTTATGTGGTGATAAATGGTGAGGAGAATGGAATGATAAAGGAAAATGTGTGCGTATATGTGTATTGTGTGTATGTGTGAGAAAAAATGGGTCAGCTCAAGAAGTTGACTTGGTCAGCTCATTCAAGGTTGAATGCAAACACCCTATTTGAAAAGTAAATATAGCTTTCTACTTAATGAAACATATGCTGAAACAGGTATCCAATACTAGTAGCTTCTGTTTAGAATGAAAATATAGGGCCTCAAGTCAATTACTCACCCCTCTGAAAATAAAAGATAATAGACTGCTGATGTAAGTATATAATAGAGCTTAATTATGTAGAACAAAATGCTATTGAGACCCTAGCAACTAATATGAGCTCTTGAGTAAATGGTAGAAAGTATTTTAACCATTCTTAGATTTACCATCTTTGAATTTTTTGTTCATAGAAAAGAATGGAGAGTCAAATGACTTGATCAGTCTGCCACTTGCCAGAAATCAAATAATCACAATCAAGCATCATCCCCTTCTAATTTCAGTTCTTCAGAGAGAACACACACTTTCAACTTCGTTGAAGAATTTTCCAAAAACTAATGCTTTTCAATATCAAAGAGTTCCAACTTGCTCTTTATGTTATCTTAAATAAGTCCTGTCTTTTTAACTTTCAAATACTTATATAATTTTATAATATAATCCATTACCTGCCTAGTTATATACTTGTCTACTTAAATGTTTACTTATAAATTAATTCTTTTTTCTCTTAATCATTGCAATTGCTTCCTCCTGGACTAGTTCTAATATTTTCTTTAAAGTATTGCTTCAGAATCTAACACAGTATTCTAGGCTCAGATTGTGTCTGAATTTCTTTTTTATTATTTAAATGTAATTTACTGTACACCATTGCTCCTAGAGATACTTCACCAAATGTAAATCTACTTCACATCTTAAAGATAACAAACCCACCAATTTTAACAAAGATATTTGTATCTATATAATGTTTTTTAGCTGTTTGAGTCTAAAATAGAATACTTACATTAGTAAAGTAAGTTACCATTCATATGGGTAGAATAAGTTGTTGGGTATTGGGGGTTTTTTTGGAGACAGAATCTCGCTTTGAAGTTCAGACTGGCCCTAAACTCACTCTGTAGCCAAGCAAGCCTCGAACTCAGCAATCCTCCTGCCTCTGCCTCCCGAGTGCTGGGATTAGAGGTAGGCATGAGCTACCACGTGTGGCATTGTGGTATGTGGTACTAATTGCCGGAGGGCGTGAGTCACCACACCCGGTATTGTTCTATGTGTTTACTGGGATCAAACTCAGGACCTTGCGCTTTCTAGACAGGTGCCAGAACCACTGAGCTAAATCTCTGGCCCAAGTAAATTATTTTTTTTTAAAGTAGACTTTATGCAAGGAGTAAAACCACTATCCTTTCTTTTGTTCATTATTTTTCCTTTCTTTCTCTTACTTTAAGGTTCTCATGTATTTTAATTCTCATTTCTAAAGCTGATGACCACTTGATAATAATACATTTCATACATCAGTAAGCTACTTCATTAAATATATATATATTAGACCATTCCTAATTGTAAATACATATACATATATATAATCATTATATAAGATGTCCTTGTTTTCAAAATTCACAATGAAGTATTTAAGGAGAGATATTATGCCTACAACTTGTTTTCAAATAGTTCTAAGTAAAACACATACATACACTGTCACGTATTGCAGGGGAGAATGAGAGAGAGAGAAGAAAAAATGTTTAAGCACCATAGGGAAATGTTAACTTGGCGAGTATGAGTGAGGGCACATAGAATTCTCCATACTGATCTATGCAATTTACCCAGAAGCCCAGAATTATTTACTACTACTACTATTTCAAAATAAAAGTTGTATTTTTATTTTACTGGTAATTTATCATGTACAAAATGTTTTCATATTCTACAATACCCCACTGTATCCTGCTTACAGCCTTTTTCCTCCTCTCTTTTTCTGTAAAAAATGGAAACAAACTGAGAAAATTAAAGTCAGAACTGAAAATCAAAAGTTTCTGACTTGACATATATGATTCTTCATACCATTGTGCTGCTCTATTAATGAAAACTTTAATCATATGTCCTGAGGCATTTTAAGTGTTATGTTTGTTTAGAAATATTTTTGAAAGCAATTGTTTAAATAAATAAATTAGCTTTGTTTCTCCATTTCCAAAGGTATCAAAAAAATAAAAATTAAAAACCTTAAAAGCCCATGCATAACTACCAGTACCCTTTTGGACCCATTCATTCTGCCCATGGTCACCTGTTGCTGAGACTTCTTCTCATCCCCTTCCCAGGCAGCATGTCATGAATTAGAATCTCAAATATATGACAACAGCCAATGCCCAGTGCCCAGATTCTTCATGAAATCTAATCAAAAAAGGAACTTGCAGGGAAATGTAATATATGAAATGAAGTATGTGGAGACCATCCAGTTTCTTTTTGGGTCTGAACATATCTGAATGGTCTGATAGTTCCTTAGAAGAAGCCAAGACATCCCAGTGTTCTTGGCAGGATACCGCACAACCTTTAATAAACAATGAACTCTAGCAGCCTGAAACTTCATACTCAACTCTGGTTTATTCTCATACTCAAAGAATATGTGCAAATAGGTCTTTGACTCAAACTTATTGATTACCACCAGTCATGCTTGAGTTCCAATACTTACTTTCATCTCCAATTCAAGATCTTTTTCTTGAATGATTATCGCTTCCTAATCATTCTCAATATTTTTTCTTTTTGTTCAATGTACATTGACTTCCATAAAATCAACTATCTTACTATTTTATACCCTTCGGAATAATCAGTGTCCATACAGCAGATTTTATTACAAAACAAATATTTTTCTCCTGTTCAGGAGGTATTCACCAGCCAGTTAAACAGTTAAAGCTCCTTTTTTTCTCCAGAAAAATTGACCCTGAACTGACAACAAAACCCTAGGTGGGATATTTAAGCCTTAAGTGAGTGGTCGTTCAGTGCCTGTAGAGGTAGAAGGACAGACAGCATATTTGCTATGCTAATGGACCTATTTACTTCAAGGAAAGTGGCAAAAACATCAATCAAATCAGAAAAGGCTATTAAGGATTGTTAACTCCCTTTCAGATGAGCAATGATTTCCATCGGGATTTAAATAAATATTCATGAAAGGACCAATGACAGAAATTTCACCAAAACTCACACAATATAAGGTTTATGAAACCCATACACAGTTCATGAAAAGACTTAACTCCCAATTTCCCAGGACTTTGAATATTTGTGCGATGCTACTCTTTTTTAAATATCCACAAAGACTGACACTGTTTTTCCAATTTTAAACTCAAAATACATTTACTTAAAATTATGCCCTTCATCACCTATAACTCTCAAAAAACTTAGAATATGTCAACCGGGCGTGGTGGCTCACGCCTGTAATCCCAGCACTCGGGAGGCAGAGGCAGGAGGATTGCTGAGTTCAAGTCTTGCCTGGGCTTCATGGTGAGCTAAGTGCCAGCCTGAACTATAAGGTGAGACCCTGTCTCAAAAAAAAAAAAAAAAAAACAACTTAGAATATGTCTGCATCTTCCCAACCGTAAAAACTGCATCATTGCTGATGCATCCATATCACTGAAGATGTATTTCAATTAAAAGAAAAAAAAACCCAGGGGGGTAATAAAAAATAAGAAAGCAAGATAAAGTCATAATTTAAAATTATATGCAAATTATGTGAAGGACAATTTCTTATTAAATAAGGCAAGCTTGTATGAAGCTTAGGTAGCTTCATGTTTTTCCTACTGTGACAGTTCTGTCCACATGTATTATAAATAACTCCCAAAATAAAAGCCTATTAGAAAAGTCCAGTTCAATTCAATAAATACCAATTGATCTACTATAGCTTCAAAACTGGTTTAGATTATGTTAGAAACACAAAAATACAGCACAAAGACTATCTTTAAGGGCTAACAATTGAAATGGAAAAAAAAGCAAACAAATTTTTAAAAAGCAATTTTTACACAATATACTAAAGTATTAAGCAAGCACTAAACATAAAAGGGGAAAAAAAATGTAGTCCTGAAATTTCATGTCTCTAGGTAAAGTAAGACTTGAAAAAAGATTTTTAAAATATTGTGACAGATTATAAAGGAAATTGAAAATCAAAAAATGTTAGACCTGAAGATTGTGCTCCGTGAGCTGACAAAATCCCTCACAGACCAGTAAGTGACAGAAATGGAGAAGAAATTACCAAAATAGGAAATTTCAAAGAAAAACTGCAGGTAGTGACTTGTATGGCAGGAAAGGTTCTGTATGTGATGTCTCCTTTGGCAAAAGGAATGAATGATGAGGGAAAGGTTACATAAAAGCAATAGAAGTTTCACTTTGGAGATGCTGATTTTTGAGATGATAGTAAGGTATAAAAGTAAAGGTTCCAAACTGAAAACTGAGGCTTCATTTTCGGTTTGGTTATTAACTAATGATAGTATTATACACTTCTCCATTTTCAATTCTCTACCAAAGAGTAAACTTTCACCTCAAAGAAATCCTCATGAAAATTATTCTTGATAAGATTCATATTCAACTAATTGAGTCCCTTCTAACTGCCAGTCACCATAGTAGATACGTTCTCAAACATTATCACATTTAATTCTCACAGCAACTGCGTGAAGTTGTTTATCTAGAAATTCTAATTAATTATATTGTAATGAAAATGCAACTGCCTAATATTAATCAAGTATTCATTGAATTAATTAGACATATATTGTTTGATTTCTAATCCTATACTGCTCCACTGCCCAGATTCCAATTTTCCTTTTAATAGACATTAATAGCATAACATTAACAGAAACAGTAGTTCAATGTCATAAAATGTACATGAATAAATGTCTTAATGAAAACTGAAATATATTGGGGGGATGAAACACAGAACTTGCAAAGAAAGTTCAATCTTAGACAAATCACTAAATTTTCTTGAGACTTAGTTACTTCGTTTGTCACTTGGAACTAATGATTCTTTGGGGATGGTTACATGAGTCAAGGAGGTATTGGCAAGGAAACTTTTTGCTAAATGAAGGTATAAACCTAAGGTTTAGGAGAAAAGGACAGGGTATATCTTTTCCTAGGTTCATCTGACTTTTGAAATATTTCCTTAAGAAAGTTTTGAAGATAGAGATGTAGTGGGTAAAGGGATCTTTTGAATTCCCAATGTCCAGGAGAGCTTGTGGTCTTCATCAGTTTCCAACAACCATTCCTTGGCCTTCTGTGTGCTCCTGATTCAAAATCTAGGCACATTTCTGCTACTAAGACTATCCTATCTAGACTTGTTTTTAATAATAGTTCATACAGTTTTACTCATAACTCTTGACTTTGAATCATTGAAACTTATCAATCATTGAAACTCATCAATGAATTGAAAAGTCCTTTAAAAAGACAAGAGTATAGACTAAGTACACACCAGGATATTAACTGTAAATGTGAGTTGAGTTTATCAAAAGAATATACCACTTTCAAAACAGAACTGTAAGAAAAAATCTATCAATTCATTGAGAACAAACCCCATGAAGAGCTTATCTAATATTCATTTGAAATGTCCCTATAATTACAAGTCAACCTAGACATCATAGCAACGTGGATTTGAAGTCAATGATGAGCCTTCATTCTTTGGGACTGGTGAAACACTAACTTCTAGAAGCTTGGGTTGTATCTCTGTCTTTGGACAACCTCCCTCCTTGCACTCCAAATCCCAGTCTTTTTTCTTTATTTGATGCACTTCTTTTCCTTGTCCCAATCTGGATAGTTTACTTCCATCGTGACGCTGACATGATAATCTTCCAGAGGCCTGTCTTTCTACTCATAATCGCTCAACATAGAAGCACAATTTCTCTCTCTAAACTATGGAGAATTACTAATTGTAATTCACTGTCACTTCTTTTCTAATTCAATCTAATGAATCTGTGCAATGCATGAACTATAAAAGCTGTACTTGTCCCTGTGATTTCCTCAGTATAAATGCACATGAATGATACTAAAATATCTTTGACCTTGAGCTTGATGGGGTGATAAGGTTTTGAAGAACTCTATAGCTTCAGCTATGGGGAGAAGCCAAGACTGTCATCTACCACTCAAGGTTTCCAACCAGGAAGACTTGTATTCTCTCTCTTTATGATTCCTCCCCACTTCCAACATGAGAAGACCTGCTAATCCCCAAATCTATAAGATTTAATAAAAGTATAAGCAATAAAAGTATAGTATCTTGACCTAAAGTCAGGGAAATGCTAGCATTTTTTAAAGCTCTGAATCCTAGCAAGGAGAGTTGTGGTGGACAATGGTAGATTTTGCCTGCCCCTACTTATTCTCCATTGTGCAGATGACTGTGGTAAGAAAACCTTCTTTCCTTTTGAAATCCAACCTGTCCCTACTTTATCCCTTTTGTTTCAAATACATTTAATCCTGACCCAGGAACTGGGTGATGATGGGATTAAACAGAGTAAGGAAGTCACATGACCCTAATCAGTACAGTGAAAGAAAAGTTTTATATCTTCTGCATTTGAGTTAGAGTGTGAACCCAAATTTTCACAGGACTACCACAGGCAAGAGCTTCTCTGGGATTTTTTTTCTAAGTCCCTGGTTATAATGGTGCCTGACTTTTCAAATACTTGACCCAATAAATCCCTTCTGGGGTTTAACCAACTTGAATCACGTTTATTTCTTGGAACAAAAAGAACCTTCTGTATCTGTGAAACCAGTCAGGATAATAGTAAGAAAGAGAAAGTTCACACTCACAACCTTAGATGTATGAAGTACATAACAACTTTCTTGGTTAATGTATGCATTACACTGTGAAATAAACTAAATATGGTAAGGTATAAATTTGGGCTGGCATGAACTTAATCAAGGGACTGGCGTGAGCCTAAGCACCTAGTGGGTTCACTGGTAGAAGCTCTTGCCTGTGGTGGTCCCGTGTAAATTCAGGTCCCAAAGTTTCACTGCATAATCAAAACTCAAGTGTGCTGTAGATGCTATTTGCTGCTGCCCAGTGAGAGCTGACCCTTCTGCCTTATACATTGGTGAAGATCACTCCAGGTCCCGTCACTGACAGCAACTTCCAGCACAGGAGGCAGTGGCTGGAGAGAGCTTAGTTGGAAATTTTTGTTGGCATGATCAAGGCAATTGAGCTTAAAAAAAAAAAAAAATACTGAAGCTCGGGGACCTGCCTTCTCACAAACCTTCCTGAGAACTCTTTGTCCCACCTAGCTCTTCCCATTCTCTCCCACAAAAGAGTATACATCTCTCTCTGTCTTTTCCTTGCACAACCCCCCCAACAGTGAGAACTTCTCCCAGCATACACACACAGCAAGGTAAGGGCTCTACCACCAAAAACACTTTTAAGCGAAAACACATATTAGACAAAGGAATGTACCTTATTGTGTATCAAATTACCTCTATCTTAGTTTAGTTTCTGAGCCCTTAATAACACACAACATGGTTTTCTTTTAAAATGTATGTATGTGTAGTAGATGGATAGATAGGTTTCATCTTAAATTTGAACTTTATGAGACAAGTCCTACTTGGTATAGCCATTTTACAGATGAGGCAATTATCCATTATCCATGGACATGGGACTGGGTTCCCCAGTTTGAGTCCCTCATTTTACGTGAGGACCACGAGGCACATATGGTCATGACTAGTCCACAAACATTCAGCGGATCAGCTAGATGATCAGGACTGGCTTGAATTCAGCCTTTGACTCTGTTCTTTCCAGTTCCTCTGGTTAGTCTTTCTCACAAAACTTAAGAACATATGTCAAACTGGAAAAGTTACTTTTTAGTCATAAGAAATACAGAACACCAAGCATGAGCAATCGGGAAGAAACTGATTTTGGATTCTGGTAAAGGAAAGCAAAGAAAAGACATAGATGGTGCCGTATGGGAGGAGGAGAAGAACTGAATTCATGTTCTATTTTTACTGTCATTGTTACAATTTCCCCTTCCAGATTTAAAAGGAAAACAAAAACCTTAGTGAGAAAAATATCATGGGAGGGAAAAGTTTTCGGAACTGAAAAGCAATGAAAATTTTATTATTTATTCTTATCCTTGGAAAAAATGAAAATATCAAGTTTTTTTTCCTTGCTTATTAAACAATCTGCAGTAATATAATCACAAACAAGTAATTACAAGCAACGGATAAATAGAAGTTTGTAGAAATCACACATTGTGCGATAAGAGATTCAGAAAATCCAAATAACAAAAAGTGGGTAATTTACTCACCTAATTAAGACCAATTAAGCTCATGTCAGGGAAGCTGGTACTTGAAATGCTGCTGGAGCCACTTTCCTATGCCCCTCCTCCTGAGGAAAAGTATCGCGAGAAAGCAATGGCCAGTTTCTCATCTCTCAATGTAATGCACAGATCAGATCCAAGCACAAATCTCTCTTAAAAAGCTTGGATAAGCACCTCAGTGTTGAGTGAAACAGACAAGAAGAACCCTAAGGTGGCTCATTTAGCGAGCTAATTGTTAACTGGTAGGAGGTAGGTGATGGCATTGAATAGGAATGGGCCCGCCTTCCGCATGAATGAATTCTGCACATGGTATTCATGTTCATATCTACATTTATAACTTGTAGAATTTCTATGTCATTGACCCCAAGCTGATAAACAAAATTACAAAGTTCATTTTAATTTCACAGACTTGGCCAATCTCATCAGTCTCCCCATTAGGTTTTCATATTAAAAGAAAAGAGGAAAAAAATGTGAAAGCATATGTTTATAACCAAGAATAAATATAACAATAATAAAGGAAATAAAAGAGAAAAACTAACCTTGGCACAGTTACTTAAATTTTTCCACCTTTCTCATATGGATGGTTTCCAAGTTCTACCATTTCAAAGAAAACACCTCATTGAAGAACACGTAATTGCATGCTGTTTCCATTCTTTAAATGTGGGAAATGAAGCCCTTTTACACTCACATCATCAGCTGTGCCCCAGAAAACCTTCCATTCTTTCCAAATTAGTTTTTGTATCATTAAGCCAATCAACATTAGGTGCTTAGAACTATTTTCTGGAATAAACCCTGAATCATTTCCTATATCATATATGTAATAAAGTCAAATAATGACATCATTATATAACATATGAACACTGACCCAAAATGACCAAAACCTGAAGAAATCAGGGCAGTCCTAATAAGAATCAGGCAGGGTGCCTAATGAAAATCAAACAGAAGGCCTAACAAGACCCAATGTACTTTGCCTCTCCTTCAAATTCACTTTTGATTTGTTTTTTATGCGAATCCCTGTTTGAAGTAGAGCAACAGCCAGCAGCACGCTCAGCATTAACTCAGAGATGAGTTAAGTCCCAGGTGGTTCTCTGGGCCATTTGATCTGGGACAAGAACCACTCAGGCAATAAGCAGTTGTCAGGCACTAAGTACGTGTTATCATAACCACAGACATCACTGTTTTTATTGAGCACCTAATACAAACAAGGCAATGGTGCTAGACTCAGAAATCAAAACAGCACATAAGAAAAACCATAGGTGTGCTTATTACATGCCAGACACAAGTACTCTATATTGTTTATTAATAATTTAATATTCCCAGCAGCCTTTTCAGAGTGTGTACACTTCACTCCATTTTATAAGTATGCAATGATCACACAGATCTAGAGACTTAACTACCCAAGGTCACCCTGGTGAAATGGCAGAGATGATGGGAAAAACTCAATCTGTCTCCACCTATTCAAGCCATGTGCAATTGCTACTTTTTTGACCAACAATATGACAAATATATCCCTGATTCGTGCCCAGAAGGGTCCAACCTATGTTAGCAAAGACAGTGTGTCAATAGTCTAGGACAGTAAGGGACTTCCTGCAACATGATCATGCTCCTATAACCAGATGAGTATGCTCTGCCCCTCCCAACATTCCCAGTGTTCTGTGGCCCCATCTGGATGCCCAAATCTCTTCCAGCTCTGTCCTCGCCTAAATCCAGCCACAGGTACAATAAGCAAGCAGAGAATGTGCCATCTGTGTCCTCTTCTGGTTTATTCTGAGACCCCAACTCTTCTTTTCATAACCTTCATAGGCATTGTACAGAAAAGCAAACAAAAAAGAGGCAGTATTTGTCTTGCCCCAGAAGGAAATGCAAACATTCCAGGCGGGGAGGTCAAAGGAGACCAAGGTCAAGTCCATGCAGGATGCCAGATCAAATTTTTCAGTGTTCTTGTATGCAAATTGCTGTATTTACAGACTTGATCAAGTCATTCATGTTTTGTTAAAGACATTTGCAAAATCTTAAAGATTAGAAACACTTTGTAAAAAACGAAGCATTTTAAAGACAGAAATTTTTTGTCTTCTATTGTCCATACTGGTTAAACTCTCAAATCTAAAAATATTTTGTTTCTGCTCCATGCACTCCCTGTTCTGTTAGTAACTCAACACATGACTTATGGAAAGATCAGAAGCTAATCTGTCTCTGTCTATGATTCCCTACATACATTCAGTGTGTAAAAACTGGTAGAACTGGATGATTAATGTAATTTGTACCCACAATTAATCTTTTGCTTCCAAGACTATCAGCCCCTTGAAAGCAAGGACCACATCTTTTAATTCTGAATTTTTCACATGTTAATTAATGGCACACAATAAAAATATAGTGGCTTGGTTAGTTTATTTACGTTTCTAATAGTGTTTGTAAGTACTACAGAGACCTAGTAAGAAATTGTGTGTGTAACCTTGATGTTTGTAATCAAAAAAAGAGCTGAGTTGCAGGAAACAATGTTTTGTCAGTCAACCATTAAAAATATTCCACATTGTATTAGGTCTACGCTGGACCAAAACAGACCAACATGAAATACTTCATCTCCTTGGACAACATATCCCGTAAATTATGAAAAGAAAATGGTATTTTATGAGAGCCAGGCAACCTCATTTTCAAGGCGGCACATTTCATTCATATTGCAGTTATTAATAGGTCACTTACAGGATTCATAACTGGTGCCACTGTGTGAAGGTACCCACACGTGGACAAGCACCGTGGCGAGAAGTAGTATATCAGCTCTTCCCTGAGCAGTAACTTTATCAAAACTATCACAGGTGTCCTCTGCATCCCTCACACAGGCTAACTAGATTTTACCTGGTGTTCAACAGTTCTTCAAAGATGTTTTTTACATTAAAACTTTCCAAATCTCCTTTTCACTAATAAACTTTGCCTACTAAAATTATCCTTTCCTCTGTAGACAACTGCATGGGGAAGCAACTGCTCACTTCTGCATCTCTCGCACCAGCTAGTCTCCTCTACAAGCAAACATATTCAATATTTTTAAAATTAGAAGTTCAAGAATGCACGGGCTGAGATGTCACCATAAAGTGAGCTCAGACAGATAATTAAGGATTAAAATCTAAATCATTACCTCTCATGCAAGGTAGAGCAAGAAGCATGGATCCCTTCTCATCTCCTTAGAGAAATACAGACACCGTGCACCAGATAAGGCATTCTGTAGTTTTCATTATAAAGTTAATATTTATCCTACAGCATTGAGTTTATCTTACCAACATATCTCATTGAGAAAAAGAAGTATTTCTTGATTTACCACATTAAAGTAAATATTGCCATGAGATACGTGTTAAATTTTTAATAAAAACCACCCTATCTTAGCAGGATCAAAGACAGCTGCTCCAGCTAAGAAACAAACAAAACCAAATAAAAACACCGAATTCTGATTATGGAGCACTACCGCACATTCGGACCAGCCTGTCCATGACAATTGCAGTTTTCTGTGGCACAGCTTTTCGGAGTTTCTGCTAAACTAAAGTCTTAGCGCTACAATGCGATGCTGGCCCACAGCATTTCAGAACAGTGTGCTTCTTAAGTCGGAATCACATTCCCCACAAGGCACAGAAGTGTAATCCAGGTCCAGAGAGTTAGCTCAGTGATTCTGGCACCTGCCTAGCAAGCACAAGGTCCCTGTTCAATCCCTGGTAACCACATACAACAATACCAGGCGTGGTGACTCAGGCCCACCAGCAATCAGTACCACACACCACAATGCAGGGCATGGTGGTGCATGATGTAATCCGAGCACTTGGGAGACAGAGGCAGGAGGATTGCTGAGTTGGAGGCTTGCCTGAGCTACACAGTAAGCTCAGTGCCAGCCTGAACTACAAAGCGAGACCTTGTCTCAAAAAAAAAAGTGAAATCCAATTCAGTTAGATTTGTACACATCATCCTTTGCCTTCTGTACATGTATTTTTGGTGTGGATGATTTATTAGCAGCCTATTTTCCTCTGTATAGGACAGTGATAAAGGTAAAAACCCAGTTTGTTCTTATTTGTCCTATATTCCTGCAATATGAATCCTATTACTTGGCAGCAAAAGCAACCTGGTATACTGATCTTGATTCTTCCCCTCATATAAAGGAGAATGAGGAGTCAGACACAGAGGGTTCTCCATGTTTTTATGAAATGATTCTCCAGCAGCTGGGGGCAAATTCCATGGAATCCCTCCCATTCTTGAATCAGTAGGAGAGAAGGGGGAGCAAAAGAAAAGTGAGTATGGAGAAGAATATTGCTCCAACTCTTTAGGTTCAGGAAGAAAGAACAGAGTCAAATTCCCAAATAAACACATGGAAGACCATACAGCACCTCGGCCTGATCTCCTACAAAAGCACTCCAGGGAAGCACCAGATTGGACCAAACTCCTGTGCGCTTGAATCCCAGCTCTGCCACTTACCAGTGGGGTCTGCTTCGAGGCGTTTCATAGCCTCACTACCTTCATCTATAAAAGGAAGAGAGCCACACATGGTGGTTCACACCTGTAATCCCAGCCATCAGGAGCCTGAGGATCGCTGCAAGTATGAGCCTGGGCAATGTAGTAAATTCAAGGCAAGCCTGACTACATAGTGAGACCCTGTCTCTAAATAAACAAACAAACAACAACAACTGATGGCGAAATCCAGCTCTGGCTGAGCCAACTGCACCGCACGACAGTCTCCTATGTCCTGAGACAGTTCTTGGCCTCCATAGACTAAACTGAGACCTAAGCAAGCGCTGAGCTAAGGGGCACGCCATGGCCAGAGACTGCCTGGTCCTCCCAACATTGGGCCCCTCCTCTGACAACCACAGACCAATCCCCAACAGCCACCGCAAACCCCTCGCACCGCATATGCTATATAACACCCTACACTGCACTCGTTAAACAGAAGCGTTCCAGAAACCACCCCAGAGTCTGGTGTGCATGTGTGACTCTGCGCCTCACCCTCCCGTGTGCAACCCCGACAACTGGCGGCCAAACGTGGGACACTCAGGTAATCCTTAGCCTGTCGGGTGAGTACCCCCCACCTTTTGGGGGAATTCTTCCTCCCTGCGACTCAGCAGGCCGCATCCCCCCTGAGGCTCAGCAGGCCTCGCGTCAACCTGTGGCTCAGCAGGACGCTTCTTTAACGTGTTGAAACCCCTTTCACCTTCTTTCCACCGACTTCACCTCTCCGAGTATGGGAAATATCCTCTACTCCTCTGTGCAGTCCCAAAATGGCACCGGCACTTCTCTTCCGTGGAGACACAGGTACCACCCCCTGTTGGATCACCGGCCCCGCCTTCCACTCCGCCCCTTAAACTGCCCCGCCTGCGCGCCCTTCTGACCCTGATCCCTAGTCGCCAGAGGCAAGGGCAAAGGCAATGTCCGGTGGGCGAAGCCACTCTGGGCCTCTACTTCCCAAGGGATGCCGACTGGGAGCAGCGGTACTTGGACCAGCCAGCTGGGACCCTGCTGCTCTATGTCCCCGCCCTGGAAGATGCACCCGGGAGGTGCCTAGCTTCCACCTGGGCCAGCACCTCCATGCATTTACCACAAGCTGCTTCATAAGAACAACTGGATCCCTGTGGAGGACACTGGCCTTTTCTACCTCAAACGAAGCCTGGATCGCAACTCATGGGAGCAGCTCAGCCTGCAGAATGGTGGCTCCCTACAAAAGATGTCAAATCCTACACCTACACTGCCACCCGATCAGCCAATTGGCCAAATGAGGAGGCTCTCGCCTCAGGTAAGACCCAAAAGTCAATGCTGATATGAGTATTAAGATTGTATTGTTGTGTTCTTAGATAAGAGCATAGCACATAATAAATGGAACTATGCAAGCATTTAAGTAACATGCTGGTTTTGACAGGTTCCTTGAGTCATATGATTAGAAAACTAGAGAATGCAACCCTGCCTCTTTCTCCAACTCCATGGGTTTTTCTTCTGCCCTTTACCTAATGCATGGGCCTTTTAATGACAAGCAGCGGTACTTTTTTCTTAATAAAAAGGAAAGCTAACATTTAGTAAACATACTGTATGTGCCAGACAATTATCTGTTAATTATCTCGTTTGGTTCTCATAAAATCCAGTGAACAGAATGCTATTATTACTCCCACTTGATAGATGAAGAAAGGAAGCCACTGAAAGTTTAAGTAAATTGCTTAACATAGTTACTATGGAGCACAACCAAGATCTGGAGTCAGACAGTGTTGAGATTTGTCTCACAGGAAAAAATATGTCCTTCTACAAAAACTTTACCTAAAGAACTTACGTTTTTAACAACCTCATTCAGATATCCTTCTTCCAGCAGCCAAGCAGCCTGTATGGAAGCTGTATGTATATCCAGATAATCTGCACATCCCTGAAAATGATTGTTTCAAGCTACTGAGTTTGGAGGCAGCTTCTTGTATAGAAGTCCTATAGCAAAAGCTCACTGATAGAGGTTTGTTGTATGTTTTCGATCAGGGAAACCAAAACCAAATTTGAAGATGCTTTTAAGCTATAAAACAAAGAAATGATGAAGTGTTTCTTTTCTTTGACACACATACATACAAACACATAGACACAAGCAAAGAATTTAGGCTGCATGTTTAAATATAACAAAAACTTCTAAAGAATGCCCTTCTCTTTAATTAATGCCTATTCCCATATTCCAAATTAGTGCGTGGTTGTAATAAAAAACAGAATGAAGTTGCAAATCTTACAAAATAGTTAGGGTTCCATGAAATCAAAGAAAGTTTTGTCATAAGACTGTCCATATTATATGCAAAGTAATGATCAAAATAATCAGTTAAACTAGTCAATAATTGAAGTATCGACAAAATGACATAAGTGGTTCCAATAAGACAGTTTCGAATGTTAAGGAATTAAAGGATGTTCTTGCATACACTGATAAAGTTCATGAATATCTACAAAAATGCTTTCATGAGCTATTATATAAATAGGCCAAGACAACAAGTTCTCTTCCAGGGGCAGAACTGAACTACCAAAGTGTAGGCTGGATTCCATTTTAAAGGAGTCAAACACCCTTGAAGGGTTTTTGGTACATAATCATTGTGGTTTATATCTAAAATGTCTTGCAAAGCCTCATGTGCTCCCCACTGGAGCTTCAGGGAGGGGCAACATGGACGTGTGGTACTGAGTCATGGATATGTGATGCTGGATTATTCCACTGATGAGTTTAGCACAGTTCTGGGTGTGACTGAATGGATTTACTGAAGAGGGAAGACCCACCCTGGGTATTGGTGGCACCAACCAATAGACCTGTAGCCTGGATATAATAAAAGCAAAAGGGGCTGGGGATTTAGCTTAGTGGTTCTGGCCCCTGCCTCGAAAGCACAAGGTCTGGAGTTTGATCCCTGGTACTAAATAAATAAACAAATAATGAAAGAAGAAAGAAGGGTGCTGCTACTGAATGCATAGAAGAACAGTCAACATATTTCTTTATACTTGTTCATTTTTCAAGATCAACCTTTACTCAAGCCATATTTTTTTTCCTAATCACATTGTGGTCAGCATTTTAAACAAGATTCACTTCAAAAAAGCTTTTCTTTATTCCAGAACCAATTATCCTCTGATAGCACCAACTAAACAAGACATCCCCTCCCAATTTCTAAAAGAGCTTCTAATAAGTAAGCCTATCTAAGTCATAAAAGAGTAATCCTGCTACCTGGTGGCAAAATACATAAACAACAAGAGCAAAAGGAACTGAGCATCAAAGAATGGGTTTAAATTTTTATCACATTTCTTGAAAATGTCTGATTTTCTAATCTGAACTGAAAACTTAAATCTTGAATCATTAATATTAAGGATAAAGAGAAGAAACAGAAAGGATGCAATATCACTGAGTACTGCATGCCAGGTCTTACTGAGGGCTCTGAATTCAATTCCAGAGAAAATGTAGACCGCTAGGACCTTCCATCATCAACAAAGAGTAACTCCAATTCAGCTGTCACAAAGATAAACTGGTTGGTTCTCCCTTCTGATATAAATCCCTTCTCTTAGAATCATCCAAAACAAATTTTAGAGCAGAAGATCTTAAATATCATCTAATCTAACATACTCTTTTATAGAAGACAATCCAGACGATTTAAGTGACTTGTCTAAGAACACATGACTTGTTCAAGTCAAATAAAGATCTAGAATCTAAGTCTCACAGCTTGAAGCCTAATAGTATTCTTCCCTTTCTCTTCCCTGCAAAATCATAGCAGAGTTATTAAAGAGCATTTCTACCTCAGCCTATTTCACCACATACACTCCCCGGGCAGAGCATGTTTCTTCCCTTTGACAAGCAGTAAAATGGACACATCAATGGCAGTGTAGTATCACTTTCCAAACCTAAACACAGCCGAGCTTTAAACCCAGAAGGTAGACTTCAGCGTCACCTGAACAGTGCTCCAAGGACAGCAGCTTACAGTCCTCATTCCCCTCACTCCCTGGCTAGTGGCCTTATACAGAACACAGTCCATGCAGTGAGTTTCAAGGTGTGGTCCCTGGACTGACGGCATCAACAACCCTGAGACCTTGTTGGAAATGCATGTTTTGGGGTGCTCCCCAAGACCCGCTGATGAGAAACTCTGAAAGTGGGGCCCCAAACAGTGTGCAGTTTTCAGAAGCCCTTTGGAGGACTAATGCACACTCAAGGTTAAGAACCACTGGTCTACGCAGCCAGTACTTTTGCTACCTTAATAGATTCGGAGGGGTCCCATCTGAAAGGCTGTTCATCACAACAGAAACACCAGCTGGTTTGGCAGGTATGTCTGGTGACTTAAATTTCGAAGCAGTAGAAAAAGGCTTTCCTGACAACAATTGTTTTTATCAGGGGAAGCACATTCCCACCTTTATTCTGGATTTTGGGTTGTTTTTGTTTGTTTTGCTTTACTCCCCAAGAGTGTGAGCCCTCCCACCAACACAGACAAATGGTGCAGAGGGAGAAGCGCCCAAGAGACCAGAACTAGAGGCATCTCCATTTCTTTTGCTTCCTTTCCCTTTGCTTTCTCCTCCGACTGTGACTCCATCTCAGCCTGTCTGGCCTCGGCCATCTCCCGGACTACTCCTGGGTCTTTGCCTTCTCTAAATGCTCTGACACAGCCCCAGTCCCGGCTCCACCAGGACCGCCTCCTTCTCCCCTTTTCCTCCACTGCCAGCCACCCTCCCTCTACTTTCTGGCACCCACTTCAACTCTGCTTTCATTTGGCTTCAGAAAACCAAGGAATTCCATTACATCATGAGGTCTGTCTACAAGGAAAGAAGAAAAAACTCTTATCTAAGGAAGTTCAACAATTTACTCTGTTACACTGTAACTTACCATTACACTGTTCTTCTAATTAAATAAATATAACTTTTTTCTATTATGTAGATTTCTTGCTTGAATCCAGCAGTTTAGCCCCCCAAATCATGTAAAAGCTTGAGTGTGCCATTACAGAACTATTTTGCCTTATGTATGTTCACCACAACAATTTCCTGAGCCTGCCTTTTATATTTTTCAACCAACTTTTGTGAAGAACATTTAGAAGTCCAGAGTACTTGGTCCATGGGGCCCTTCCCTATGGTTATTATCAAATACTGATTCTGTTGGTTGGATCTCCATAACAGCTATCATTCAATCTGTCTTTCAACATCTTCACAAGGATTTCTTTTTTTGATATCTCGTTTATGCCATGCATAAGGATATAGCAGTTTTTTGGGGTTTTTGTTTGTTTGTTTGTTTTGAGACAGGGTCTCACTTTGTAGTTCAGGCTAGCTCTGAGCTCACTATGTAGTCCAGGCAAGCCTAGAATTCAGCAATCCTCCTGTCTCTGCCTCCCGAGTGCTGGGATGACAGGCGTGAGCCACCACACCCAGCGGATATAGCAGTTTTTAAAAAAAGGAGATGGAGAAAGGAGGGAACCTATTCTCCTTGAGCTTACATTCTGAGGGAGAGATTGTCAGCACATGAAATAAATAAGAAAATGGCATGTTACACAACAGAAAGTGCCACAGAGAAAAGGAAACCAGGCAGAGGTTTCAAAGTGCAGGGAAGGTTTTAAATAGGGCCAAGAAGGGAAGAACAATTTAATATCTTTTAAAATTTCTCATATACATGCCAAGTCTCACTTTTGCTTGTGATGTCTGAGGCTTATTCACCACCATTTGCTTTCAGATCACTCAAAAAAAAAAATGTTTTAACCACATATTCTAGAATCTTCTGGAAGTTAACATTAAGTTTATATTTGTTTTTTCTTGAATTTTCCTTTTATTTTCTCAAAATCAATCATTTTAGAGATACCAGCAAGAAAACACAACTGCTGGTATACACACAAAAAAGTAGAAATTATAGTGTACATCTGCAAAACTATTTATTTCACAACACAGAAAAATATCATGGAAGTTACTATTTAGAAAATTTGTCTTGCCATTTGGTACCCTGATCTACTGAAAGAAAACCATCAATGTTTATTACTATTATTATAGCCAGCTTCACAATCTACTAAGAACTCAGCAATAAAATGCAAAATGGCTACATGAGTAGAAAAGAAAAATTATGGAAGAAAAAAAATGGGATGAACCTTTAAAACATTTTTTACAGAGAACTGTGGTCACCTTTTCATCCCAGCTTGAACTAGGAAAGATATAATTTATTTGTCCAGAGCACCTCGAGTCAGATAGTGTCTGCATTGTCCAGAGGTATAATTTTTGTGCCATTTTATGGCTTGGTTCACACAGGAACAATGAGTTCAAGTAATTCTGCCAAGGTCACATACCAAGAGTTTCTGGTTTTGTCTATTTTAAAACTGGAGAACTTTAATGGCTTCCTTTTCTTTTTGTACTCCCCAAAATCCATTGTCTATGCCCATGTTTGCAGAAAGAAACACTTAAAATCTTTAACTGCTTTAACTATTTTGGTCATGTTAGCTTTTCCAAATTTGGCTGTTATATGAACTGTTTGACATTCAACAACATAAATTTTGGAAAATACCCAGAAAAATGAGATACCATTGTTTGAAAAACAAAATGGAATATGGTGAAGATACTAGTTAAAATAAATAACCAATCAGCAAAACAAACTTTGTACAAATTGAACAAGTTATTTGAGTCAGATTCCCAGGGTCACATGCAAAATCTGATTACTTTTTATGCAGAAGATGTCCAGTGATGGCTCAAAAATTGAGCTACTATCTCTTCCAAATAAGATACATTGATGAACCTTTAGTCTGCTGAGTAGTAGTGGCTTTTGTGCAGTGGAAAATTTTATATTGGCTTTCTTTCTATTTAGCAATTTTCTAAAATGGTTGTTTCTGCTTTCCAATTGCCTTATTATTCCACATTAGAATGTTCTTTCTGGAATTCTTTCTCCATCCCTGAATTTCCTTTCTCCTTTACTTTTTTCACACCCAAGTTCTCCCTTTTTGTCTAAAACAATATTCCCTAGTATAAAAGTGTTACAGAATAATTGTCAAACAGGTAGAAAATATAGACGTGTAAGATAAAAGAAAATGTGAGTTGGGGCCGGAGGGTTAGCTCAGTGGTTCCAGCGCCTGCCTCACAAGCTCAAGGTCCTGAGTTTGATCCCTGGTAACCACATAGAATGCTGGGCGTGGAGACACGCCCACCAACAATCAACACCGCATACCACAGTGCCGGGCGTGGTGGCTCACGCTTGTAATCCCAGCACTCGGGAGGCAGGGACAGGAGGATTGCTGAGTTCAAGGCTTGCCTGGGCTACATAGTGAGCTCAGGGCCAGCCTGAACTACAAAGCGAGACCCT
>PVIC010004033.1:12155-65166 GCA_004025085.1 Thryonomys swinderianus | reverse complement strand
TTTTTTTTTTTTTTTTTTTTGCTTTTTGAGACAGGGTCTCACTTTGTAGTTCAGGCTGGCTCTGAGCTCACTATGGTGCCCAGGCAAGCCGCCGCAAACTGAGCAATCCTCTTGTCTCTGCCTCCTGAGTGCTAGGATTACAGGCGTGAACCACCACGCCCATCATTGTGGTATGCGGTGTTGATTGTTGGTGGGCGTGTCTCCACGCCCAGCATTATATGTGGTTACCGAGGATCGAATTTAGGACCTTGCGCTTGCGAGGCAGGCGCCGGAACCACTGAGCTAACCCTCCAGCCCCCTAAGTCTTAGTTTTAATGCCGCAAAATTCTCTGTATTGTGACTTGTCAGTGCCACAGCCAATATCTGGTAGCCTTGGCCTGTGCACACTATGTGGAACCTTGAGTAAGGGCAAGAGGGGAAGAGAGGTCAGGGCCTTTAGTCAGCCAGCCCGGTGGAGATCACTGTGGGACACCAAGGGTACCACTGGCTCTACCCACCCAGCAGTCTATACCCAAAGCCATTCAAGAAGAACGGGAGAAAAGAAAGGTGCAAGCACACGTGTGTCCGTGCATGCATGCCTGTGAGAGAGAGAGAGAGAGAGGGAGGAAGGAGGCTGTGAACACAGTCCATGTCTCCAGTGAATCTGGCCGTGGGTGAACCAGAGCTGGCCGGTAACAGAGGCATTGGTTTTCTCTGGGACTGGGCAGAGGATGGGATATGAGGAGAAGTATGCCCCTTGCTTGTGATTTGCACCAGGGGATTTCACAGATCGGTAGGGCCTTTCAAATTCAGTGCTAGAAAGGATCTGATGGCTCTACTGATTAAACTAAAGCTCAGAGAACTGCAGCTGCTTGCCTGATATCACACAGCCATAGGATCAGATGGTCAATGGATCCCTAAAACAAGTTACCTTGTTTCCTGGACTTGAATTTCTTCATCTGTAAAATGGGGTTTTAGTAGTACCTACCTTGTAGGATTGTAAAGATAAAAGAGACACTGAGTATAAAGCTCTTGGCAGTTTTCTACGACCTGACCCAGAATAGGAGCTCAATGAAGCTGCCATCAATATCAGTAGTAGCTGCAGCAACTCCCTCTCCACAGCCCTTTGAAGTCCTCTTCCCTGCTAAGTCTTGTGAGTGGTGAGCATAGGGCAGCCCTGGCCAGGGCAGCAGCCCCAGGAGCAGAGACAGGGCACCTAGGGGAGAGGGAGCCCCTGGTCCCTCTGTCCTGAACTTCCACCCTTTCTGCTGAGGGTCGAGAGAGCACCCAAGGCGGTGTGGAGGCACCTGGAAAACATGCTTGAGGGGTCCTCAGGGCCTTAGAGAAGGGGATGAGGACTAGGGTATCATCTACCACTGCCTGTCCATAGCCCTGATTCTCAACTGCCTCTTTCTCTTTTGAGAAACAGGCTTCTCCTGCTGGGCATGGTGGTGCAGGTCTATAATCTCAGCATTTGGGAAGCTGAGACAGGACAATTGCTGAGTTCAAGGCCAACTGGGCTATACAAGAAAGAAAGAAAGAAAAAGAAAGAAAGAAAGAAAGAAAGAAAGAAAGAAAGAAAGAAAGAAAGAAAGAAAGAAAGAAAGAAAGAAAGAAAGAAAGAAAGAAAGAAAGAGAAAGAAAGAGAGAAAGAGAAAGAAAGAAAGAAAGAAAGAAAGAAAGAAAGAAAGAAAGAAAGAAAGAAAGAAAGAAAGAAAGAAAGAAAGAAAGAATTGAAAGAAAGAGAGAGAAGAAAGAGGGGAAGAAAGCAAGCCCCGTGTTCATCCCTTGGCTGTGATGTGGACACTTGTTCTTGCTTGGTCACTCCTGACCTTATTGCTGGTCAGCCTAGGTTTTGGAACTCACACTTGACCTTGGATGAATGCTTTTAATTCTCTGAGCCTCAGTTTTATCACCTGAAAAGTGGAGTTAAATGAAGCATACCTCTAACATCAGCATTCTGGGAGGCTGAGGCAGGAGGATCGCAAGTTTGAGCCCAGCCTCAGCAATTTTACACTTAACAAGACTCTGCCTGGAAAAAAAAAAGGCTGGAGACCTAGCTCAATGCAAAGGCCCTGGGTTCAATCCCAATTACAAAACAAAGCGGTGTTCATGTCACCCACCTCTTGGGGAGTTTGTGTAACAAAGTGGATGTAAAGTGCCTTTCTAGCAAGGAACAGGGCCTTGGTGAGTACCTGCTGCTGTGATCTTCATCCTTTGTCTCTTACTCAGCAGCCATGAAGTAAGGCCTACTGTGTGCCGGGCTCTGTGGGGATTCTGGGCACCACAGTGAGTCCCACAGTCCTCTTCTCCGAGGCCTTTTCCTTGCTTGTCTGTCCCTCTTCTTTGTTCAGGTCCCGCCTTGCCTCTTACACACACTACAGCAGAGACCTGTCTGCCCACCTACAGGCCCAGGCATCCTGGGTCTCTAGGGCCTTTGCAGGGTTCCTCGACAGCCAACACTCTCTGGAGCAGGGCTTGATCCCAGGGCCTTCACACTAGGTCCTCAGCCCTTTATTATTTTTACTAAGTTGCCCAGGCCAGGCTCAAACTGTCAATCCTGCCTCAGCCTCTCGGAGTGCTCAGATTTCTCGTGGGTCTCACCATGCCAGCTTGTTTTGGCCTCTTTGCTTCCGGCTCTGACCTGGCCTCTTGGAGAAGAGGCGTGTCCTGGAGCTGGCAGGGCCTGGTGAGACCCTCAGAAGAAGCCTGGAAGCGAGCTCTCACCTCCCCCACTGAGGAAGCTAGAATCGATTTCCCTCTATTCTCTTGAAAAGAACAGCAACGTGGGGTGTTCCACTCCTGGTGGAGGCTTGCCCTGAAAGAGTGGCAGGGTCAGAAAGAAAGAGCTGGGGGGATCCCCAAAATGGGGGCACAGCCCCTGCCTGCCCCGTCCTCTCTGCTGAGGTGGGGTCTGACCCTTGTCCTATAAACAGGGCCTGAGGCTCCTCAGCTGCTGGCCCTGTTTGCCTCAGTAGCAGCAGGCCGCTGGGACCTGGCCAGGGTGTTTTTACTAACAAGCTAACCACATTACACTCTCGACAGCATTAACCAAAAAAAAGAAAAAGAGAGAGAAAGAAAAAGAAGGAAAGAAGATAGTCCTTGAAAAAATGCCGCGGCAGTGTCTACCAGGACCTAAGATCGGGTACTATCTATTTTTTAATAATTGAGGGTAATAAATATGTATTTCTTCTCCTTGCCATCCCCCACCCTCCCAAGCTTGTCAGCTCTCTGCGTTTCTCCTCTGATCAGACCAAGTCTTCCCCAAGCAAAAAAAAAAAAAAAAAGAAAAAAATCCTTTAAGCAAAAAGGATTAAAGCCTTGAAAGTAGGTCTGCTGAGCTCTCCCCTCCTCCCCTCCCCTCCCCCAGGGTTGGAGTGCAGAGGCCCCAGGGGGAGCCAGGGATCGAGGAGGTGGGGGGCAGCCGATGAAGCAAATCCCTGTCCCTCCCCAGGCCCATTCAGTCCAGGGAGTGGGCTGCTGGGGCCTGGAGATAGCTAGCCAGGCCCAGGTCCCCACTGGCCACTGAGGAGGGGCTAGGAATCAGAGCTCTCCACCCGTCCACAGTACAAGGACATGGCAGTGAGGGCTTTGGTCTTAGTCCAGCCCCTCTTTGCAAACTGGTTTTGCACTTTGAGGATGTGACCTCAGAGCACACATGTGTGTCTCAGCTTCTTCATCTGTGAAATGGGTAGAATAAGGTAACGGTAGTCCATTATCTGGCACATGGTGAATACAGAATAAATGAAATAAAAAATTGTTTTTGTTTTTATGGAATTCTTCCCAGCACAGAGGACAGCTTGTTTCTCTTACCCCATGGCACTTCATGGCTCCCAAGGGAAGGCCTAAAAGGCACAACAAATTCTCTTTTGATGGTACTTGACATTGGAACCCAGGGCCTTCGCACTGACCTGAACTATGTCTTCAGCCCTTATTTTTCATTTTGAGACAGGGTCTCACAAAGTCACTGTGATACCCAGACTGGGTTGGAATTTGTAATTCTCCTGGGATTACAGGCACACGTTACATTGCCACCACACCCAACTCACAAACATCACCCCTAGAAGAGAGGATTGAACCGGAGGCTGAGTGATGTGGTTACCACCTTGCCCAATACTGGGAATCACAGCAGGACTTGGGTTCCTCTGCCCAGAAACCAAAATGGCAAAGGCTTGGCCTGGCTGGGGAGACAGTACCGGGCAGCGGTGGCTGCTGCTTGGCAGACCTGCTCTCCTCCACCCTCAGCTGCCAGGCTTGCCGATCTGCTGAGACAGCAGCCCTGGCCCAGGCGGCTGCCCTCCCTCTGTGCTGGGCACATGCACACAAGGCTGGCTGCAGGTGGCCCGCCCTGTGTCCTGTACCCACCCGGCCTGGAGCCCCAGGTCAGCTCCAGTGCTCTGTGGTGGGCCATGTGGTTTCCCGGCCCTGATGCCCATCCCCAGGCGTGCCTGGGCTGCTCTGGGCCCTGGGCAGCAGGGAGGAGGAGAGGCAGAGCCCAGGGCAGGGAGGCCGGAGGGCAGGAAAAGCGGGAGGGAGGTGGCTATTTATAGCTGGCTTTGCTTTTGTTCCTTTTCTAGCAATGCTTCTCTTTAAATAGGAGCGGGCTGGAGGCTGTAGCTCTTCTCCAGACGCCTGCAGTCAGTGTTCGCAAGCGTGTCTGAGTGTGTGCGTGCGTGTGTAGACATACACAGATGGGCTCGGGAGGGGTGTGCACTTAGTGTACACGTGTGGCTGCGTGAACACGTGTGGAGGAAATGGATGAAGGGACAGCATTCTGTGTGCTCATGTGTACACCAACACCAGCATGTGCTGGGGTGGAGGTGGGCTCACTTGTTTGTGTGTGATTGTTGTGTGCCCGTGTATGTGTGCACAAGACAGGCACTTCTGAGTGTGTATTTACTTGGGGAGGCACATGGGCTGGGGCGGCCACTCCTCTGCATGTTCCCAGGTGTGGGAATATGTGCACACATGTATTTTTTTATTGCCTCATGTCTGCAGCACCTCCCGTGTGCTTTGAGCTGGGCTCAGGGTTGGCAGGCGCGCGTGTGTGTGCATCTGCTGTGAAGGGTGCTCCGTGAGCAGCTCCAAGGGTGAAGTCCATCCACCCTGGGAGTGTTGAGCACAGTCACGTGGCCAGGGACGGGAAAGGGACGGCCAGCCTTAGTCCTGTCCTGCTCCGGGACGCCCGGTGCCAGAGGGAATGCAAAGGGCCTCAGCACCTTATCTCATGCCCACCCAACAGGCGTTTTATATTTTTAGAGCCCTGCCAGAACCTCTGAGGTCACTGTGGCATCCGGGCACTTCCTTTCCTCTAGCTTGACCTGGTGGGTGAGGAGGGCCTAGCCAAGAAGTCCCGGACTTCAGGCCGAGCCTGAGTTCCCACCCTGGCTCCACAGCCATCAGCCTCTGCCTCAGGTTTCACATCTGTAAAACGGGGAAAGTGAGCCCGTCTCCAGGCTGCCTGTGGGATGGATCTTCGGCCCAGGGCTGGTGAGGGCAGAGATAGGTCGGTGCCCAGCGGGGTGGGCGGCCGGGCCCGGCGCTGCTCGGTGCTCGCCACTCTGGCCAGCTCTCCAGCGGTGGCAACAGGGGGCGATTCCGGCGCAGGCCGCCGCTCCCCAGGCCCAGCAGCGCGGCAACCCAGATCTGTCAGCGGCTCTGGAGGATCGGCGCCCCCTGGGAACAGCTGGGCACTTGGGGGACGCTCTCGGCCTCCACTGCCTGGGGGAGGCTCCAGGGCTCCAACCCTGGGTACCGCCCTTACGCCTGGGCCGGCCTGGCCCCAAGCTTCAGATCGATGCGACAGCCCTTTCCGCCCCACCCCCTAAAGGCCAAACAAAACATAGTAAATATTTAATCCGGGCCAGGGAGCCAAGGAGGCCGCCCCGCCCCCTCCGCAGCCGTCTGGCTCCTCTGCCAGCCCCGCTGCTCTCTGTAATGAGGCCGGGAGCTGCAGGGATCGATTGAGCCCAGGGGCTGCTGCGCCCTGGGGGTGGCATTGGCCGCCCACCGCAGGCCCTCCGCCCCAAAGCCCACCTGTGCCCTCGCTTTTCCAAGCAGCCTGGGAGGAGCATGTTTCTCACTGGCCCACCCCTGCCCACCTCCCTTCTAAAAGGCTGCCTGTGTTTGTCTGGGGGGCACGGTGGGAGAGGAAGGCAGTCATGGGGACACTTGGCCCTGATTCCTGCCTGAGCTCTTGACGAGACCCCACATCCAAGGCGTAGGTGCCTGAAGCCTGTAGAGGCCTTGGGTGGTGCTGAGCCAGCCCGGGAGGCCCCTGCCGAGTAGCTGGCAAGTATTCCTAAGGCCCTGTGCGCTGGGCTCCCAGGCATTGCCCTGCAGGGTCCCTGGAGGAGGTGATGCCATCTCTTGCTATTCACTCATTTGTGCAGCAGATAAGCACTGAGGACCCACTGTGTGCCAGGCATGGGCAGCCAGCCAGCCTTCAGACACTGCATTCCAAAGGAGACAAACGGTTACCAAGTAAACACAAAAGGTGATTTCAGCTGGTGGTTGAATTTAGTGTAGAGAATAAAATTGAAAAGCCAGGGCTGGAGGGTTAGCTCAGTGGTCCCAGTGCCTGCCTCGCAAGTGCAAGGTCCTGAGTTCAATCCCCACATACACTGCTGGGCGTGGTGGCTCACACCTGTAATCCCAACATTCGGGAGGCAGAGGCAGGAGGATTGCTGAATTCCAGGCTTGCCTGGGCTACATAGTGAGCTCAGAGCCTGAACTACAAAGCGAGACCCTGTCTCAAAAAAAAAAATTGTAAAACCATATTATGCTTTGTTGGGGAGAGGACAGTGTTACCGAAGGTGGGCAGGGGCTAGCAGTGACAACAGATTGGAGAAAATACCATTGGCAGATTTACAGCACAAGCAAAGGCCCAGGGGCAGGAAAGAACTTGGTGTTTTAGGATTGGGAGAAAGATCCAGAGAGGCAGAGGGGAGTTGAGTAGTAGAGGAGGCTGTGGTAGGACCCTTAGCATCTCACCAGCCATGGGAGGAGTTTGAATTTTATTCTAAGTGCTGTGTGATGGCATGAGAGGTTTTAAGCAAAGGGATGGCATGATCTGATTTACGTCTTTAAAAGCTTCCGCTGGCTGCAGTGTGGAGCAAGGGAGTTAAGGGTGGAGGCAGGGGCCAGGCTGGTGGGCAGATGATGCAGATGGGGTCCTGTCTGGCTTGGGCAATGAGTGTGAAGTGGCCATTTGGGCTCCTGCAGCTGGCAGGGCCCCCCAGCAGCTGGGAACCACCTGGTCCCAAAGTTGCTGGGGGTCTGAGCAGAGACCAAGACCTGGGACTGCTTCTGTCCTCTCTGTGATCCGGACTCCACAGTGGTCAGCCCAGGAAGTTGTTTTTTTTAAGGAGCATTAGAAAATGTTGACATGTTTTTTGAAACAATTTCAGATCTGATATCTCCGCCAGATTGAGTTTGTAACCAGCTTTATTGTTTAAGCCTGCTGGGATTTCATCAAAGGCGTCTGCTGTTTACCCAGAACCATTTCATTGGAGAAAACAGCAAACAGACCTGCATTTCTATCTGATTTCACTTTTTCCCCATTTCTCATGAATTTAAGTGCTTGTGAAAAGCAAGGCTGATAAGGCAAAGCAGTGTGGCTCAAGCCCCAAGGAGGGGGTTCACAGGGGTCTCAGTGGAGGCTTATTAACAGAGCATAGAAAAGCAGGGGGTGGCTGCTGACCCTCCAGTCAGGGAGGATACTGCCGGTAGAGAAGGAGGGTGGGGAGTGGCGCTGCTCCCCCATACTCTGGCCCAAATTTTCCTGGTATCTGCTGTCTTTACTGGTTTCCGGGCCATTTCGGACACTGGCAACAAATAGTAAGACATGATCTCTCCCATGGAAGGACTGGGGACCCGGCCTCGGAGATGAGCTTGATGAGGCCAATGCCAGCTTCCCTGGGAGAAGGAAGCGTGAGGAAAGAAACAGCAAAAGGCAAATGGAAGGCAGATCGCTAGGGCACCAGGAAAATTGCCCTCCTGTTCCTCCTCTGCCAGCACTCAGGCCTCAGCTGTTGGTCCTGCCAGGCTGCCTGAGCCAGAACAGGGCAGGCAGGGCAGGTCCCAGGGATTCTTTTATCACAAGCTCAGCGCTCCCTCTGCCTCCCCAAGGAAGCTACACTGCTGTTGTCTTTGCCTGACTAATAGGATTCAGGCGGGCCTGTTGACCCAGCTAATGTTTTAGCCCAAAGAGGGAGATGTTGCTCTGTGGCCCACCAGGAGAGGAGGTGTTCTATGAAATTTGGCTTAATGTGCCCGGTTCAGCCGCTAGTTAACTGCACAAGTTGCTGGCATATAGGTTGTTTCTTACCAGTTATACATTGGACTCACTTCTAAGGTCAATCAATTTGAACCAATTAGCAGGAGGATAAGGACTATCTTTAACCAGCTATAGATCTTACAGCAAGCATCTGAGAGAGGTGATGACAAGACAGACAGCCCCAGGCATACCATTGTGCTGTATGTACTTCCTTCGGGCGGGTGGAGCACAGGGAGGCTGATGGAAAGTTCAAGGCTAGCCTGGGCAATTTGGCAAGACCTTGTCTCAAGATACCATTTTAAAACAAAAGTTGAAGAAAGTCCTGGCAAAGTGGCTCAGTGGTAGAACACTTGCCTCGTATGTCCTGGATTCAAAATCCAGTGCTGGAGGGAAGAAAGAAAAGAGCAAGGAATGGAAAGGAAAAGACGAAAAGATGAGCCTCGCTGGGGATTTAGCTCAAGTGGTACCGTACCTACCTTGGAAGCACAAAGGCCCAAGTTTGATCCCTGGTACCACCAAAAAAAAAAAAAAAGAAAAGAAAGAAAGAAAGAAAAGAAAAAGAAAAGATGAGCCTAAACTGGGCACGGTAGTGCATACCTGTAACCCTAGAACTTCCTAGCCTCAGGAAGGAGGATAGAGTCTAAGCCAGTCTGGGAACTGAGGGAGACCATGTTTCCTGAAACCAAAGAGAGGGAGCTGTGAACCCCACAAAACTCTTCTAAACCCTCCTGGCTCTGGGTGCTCCCTGCCCCCCACTCCCACAGTGAGAGCTCAGCCTGTTTTGGGGTTTCCCATCTCTGTGGGCTCAGTGAAGACCCCAGGCCTCCTTTGAAACCAGAGGAGCCACAGGCTGCTGATAGTGGAACTCGCCCCAGGGGACTCAGGAATACTTGCTGCCATCATCCTCAGGGAGCCTCATCATCTCATTTCATCTTTCTAAGTATCTTTTCCAACCCAAGGAGGGATTGGGTATCTCCTTTCTTAGAAAGGAAACCCTGCCTTGGAGGTAGGAGGCAGCAGGATCTGTTTGTGGGGTCTGAGGTCGCCTGGCCAGGCAGTTTCGGAGCTGGGACCTGATTCCAACCTGGCTGATCACAGCTGGGGAGTCTTTACTTGTTCTCCCAGCCCTTTGAGCTTAGGTAGAGGGGCAGGGCTTCCACTGGCAGGAAAAGGGTAGCCTGGGCCCTTTGGCATATTCCGACCCAAGAATATCTGCATTGGAGGTTGAGGATATCCAAGTCATAGGCTGTAAATACCCTGCTTTTGCTCTTGGAAGGGGCAAGTGGATCTCTTACTAGGAGAATAGGTAGGTCTGATGCTGCAGAGGGCTCAGGACTACTTGGGAGGCTGAGGCAGGAGGATTACTTGAGCCTGGGAATTCAAGACCAGCTTGTGCAATATAATGCGACCCCATTTCAAACAAAGCAAAGCAGGCACAAGGGAGATACTACTTTGCTCCCCAAGGCATCCCATCTGTGCCCCAAGTCCCTGGGCTCCTTTCTCAGCATCCGAAGAAGGGGAAGAAAGGAAGCCTATTTCATCTCCTGAATCCCACCATGACTCTCCTCTCAGCACCTCATCCTCCTCCCCAGGGTCTGTGAATTCCACGTGAGCACACACTTCCCAGAGGCAGCAGAACCTGCTCTTACCCCAGAGACCTGGAATTGGCCCCAAAGACTTGCACAGGAGGAGTGCAAGCACTCTAAAGATGGGCCAGAGATTTAGCTCGGTAGTTCTGGTGCTTGCCTAGCAAGTACAGGGTCCCTGGTTAGATCCCCGGTAACCACCTACAACAAACAGTTCTGGGCACGGTGACTCACGCCCACCAGCAATCAGTACCACATACCACAATGCCGGGTGTGGTGGCTCACGCCTGTCATCCCAGCACTCGGGAGGCAGAGACAGGAGGATTGCTGAGTTCGAGGCTTGCCTGGGCTCCATAGTGAGCTCAGGGCCAGCCTGAACTACAAAGCGAGGCCCTGACACAAAAAAAAAAAAAAAAAAAAGATGGGTTGGGGACTGTGTTTTGCCTCCGGTTCTGCTGCATCGAGGGGTTCTTGCAAAACTGCTTCAGATCTCTCACATTTTCCTCCTAATGGCCTTGGCAGTGGCAAATCCTTGACCTTTGGAGGGTGGGTTTGATTTTTTTTGGAAAAGGCCAAAAGTAATTTGAAGCTATGTGTTGTGAATAAAGGGGTAAGCAATTTGCAGAATGTGATTTGCTTTTGTGGTTGGGAATTTTAAAATTCAGAACAAGATAGGACCCCAAAGAATTGAGCCGGTTCTCACAAGGAAGTTCCAGAAATGTCTTAAGGGATGGTAGCATTTTGAGGGTGGGAGTAGGAAGCAAACATTCTGGTAGAAAGGTAGGAGAAAGGACTGATGTTTATTGAGCCAATACTATGTGCCAGGCACTTCACATACATTATCTCAACTGGCTGAAGTCATTTTTGGAATAAGGCCAGTCTATAAAAAAATAATTCATAAATGATCCATTATATTGCCTACTGCTTACAGTAATCCTACTAGAACAAACTCTTAGCCCATTTCATAGGTGATGAAATTGAGGTGCCAGGAAGTTAAATGACTTTCCAAAGCCATAGAGCTTCTAAGTGTTAGGGTCAGAATTTGAACACAGCTCTGACTGGGTTCCAAAATCAAGGCTATTTGATGAGGGAGGAGGTTTGAAACAGCCTTGCTATGTAGTTCATGTTGGTCTTGAACTCATAATGTCAATTTAAATTCAAACTTAAAGCAATTCTCCTGCCTCAGTCTCCCGAGTTCTGGGACTACAGCCATGTGCCACCACTCCTGGCTCTTTTTTTTTTTTTTTTTTTGAAACAGGGTCTCACTTTGTAGTTCAGGCTGGCCCTGAGCTCACTATGTAGCCCAGGCAAGCCTGAAACTCAGCAATCCTCCTGCCTCTGCCTCCTGAGTGCTGGGATTACAGGCGTGAGCCACCATGCCCGGCAGTGGCTCTTTTAATTTATTTTTTGATATGTAAGTTTTTATATTCCTATCCTGCTCATCTCCATCTCCAATAACACACAGCTGTAGTTTTCATTATGTCACCGTGCCACCATTAAGAAAAAAGCAGACCACAAAGAAGTCACAGAAGATCACAAAGTGTCAGGGTGAAATGCTGACTGTGTGTAGTGGCAGCCACTGTCAGCAGGCATCGGGGGACGCGTGGGTAACAGTGGCAGGGCATGAAGTATGGTGTTTATTAGTACTGGTAAAGGTCTGAGAGTTCCAGATGCCAAGCAATGATAAGTCGGAACTGCCTGTCTCAGCTCTTGCCCAGCTCCAAGTGGGCTCCTAGTTTGATGCCTTTGGCTCAACTGGGCTCATGGGCAGACCAACCCCAGGAGCTTTCGGGGGCACTGGCGAGATAGGGATCACAACAGCAACAACAATAATACAAACAAGAGCCTGTCTTGATGGAGCACTCATTATAGGCCAGGAACGGGTGTAACATTAGGCTTTGGGCCCTTTATGAGCTCTTAGCCCCCCACTTGGAGGAGTTCAGGTAATCTTAGCTCCCATTCAGGCCCCCCAGCCACACAGGGAGAAGAACTCTCCCTGTGCACGCAGTCTAGACTCTTGTTCTAACGTGGCTTTGTTGTTGTCGTGAGAGCACAGGGGGCTTGAAAACACAAGAAGGACGGTGGGTACGGAGCTTGCTGTGTACCACTTCCTGTCCTGGAGACAAAGCGCCAGGGGACTTTCTCAGCCACGAGCACAGTTGCAGCTTTCAAAATATAGCAGTTCCACTTCCAGGAACTTACTTTCTGGAACTTATGCTTGTACCTGTGGGCAGAAATGCACATGAAATGAGCATGCACCTTGCTTAAAATAGCAGCAACAGGATATAACCTAAATGTCTATCAGTAGGGGACCAGTTTAGCAGAACTCACCGCCCTCATGCAGTGGGATTCTGCACTCCAAGGAATGGGTGCCTCTGTGCTGATACGGGACAGACGCCAAGATGCATTGCTAAGTGAAAAAGCAGCGATAATACACTGTGATATCATTTGGGTTTTAAAAGGAAAGATTTACTTGTACGTGATAGAAATTTTCTGGAAAGACACTAAAGAAACTGTTAACAGTGGGATGCCTCTGAAGAGAGGCGCTGGGGACTGGAGGTCTGAGAGAGGAAAAGAACTTACTTTTCATAGGGTATCCTTTGGTGTTCTTGAGGAAAAAAAATTTCTACTATGTGCACGCATTATCTTTTTGATTAAAAAGAAAGTGGCAGGGGGTTTTAAAAAATCCCCCTTTATGGGGTTTATCAGTCTACTTTTCTTCCCTGTCTCCAGCTGGGTCCTGCACCTGGACGCACAGGTCCCTGCTCAGCTCCTCTCCTCTCCACCCTAGCCCAAGCCCCCTCCTCAAGGCATCCATTACCACCTCTTACAGGCACTTACAACCCACCTTTTTTGCCTTGAAATACAAACAACTGTAATCTGGGGAGAAGGCTGAGGTTCACTGCACTTATAGAACAGACAGCAATCGGCTGGCACTGAGATGCTCGATAAATGTTTGCTGAATCGAATTGAATCTGTGACTCGGTTGGTTACACTGAGCAAGGTACTAATTGGCCAAGGTCAGGCATCTGAATCCCTGCAGCGTGGCTCCCTCTGAATCTAGGGAGGGGCTCCCCTCCCCCCACATGCACTGCAGTCCATGGCTCCTCTGTGACCGAGAGGCAAAAGCGGGGAGCCTTGTCTGGGCACAGGATGGGGGCGCCGTAGGGCTGAGTGCACACCATCTCCTCTCCCGGAGACTGGCTCACAGGGATACCAGCAGCAGCAGAACGGAACAGCAGTGTGCTAGACAGAAAGGCCCAGCGTTGGAGAGTCTGATGCAGAAGGGCATCAGTACTGGACTCCAAAACTTTTGTCTTTCTTTCTTTCTTTTTTTTTTTTTTTTGCGGTGCGGGGGATCGAACTCAGGCCTTTGTGCATCCAAGGTTGGCGCGGTACCACTTAGCTAAATCCCCAGCTCCTGTGTCTTTCATTTTATAATTGCCAGTTAATTGCTATGACAATCCACATCTGAAAGGTAGAATTCTCCACGAAGTGTGGTAGTAGGTTACCTGTTGTATGTATGTGCTGTAGGTGGAAAACATCATTTAGCAGGCATTTGTTTTGGTTTTCTTTTTCTTTTTTTGGGGGGGGGGAGTAGAACCCAGGGCCTCGTGCATACTAACCCCTCTACCAGTGAGCTCTTGTTTTGTTGTTTTAAGTCCTGGAGGGAGGAGAGTATGTGTTCCTTGTCCGTGACCATCTTGTTATTGAAATGAATCCCCCAGCTTCTTTGCCCTCGGTGTGCCATGTCCTGGCAGCACCTCTCTGAGGCTGTGATCCAGCCATTTGGCTTGGGCTCCGGGACTCTTCCAGCTCGCTTGCAAGATACTTCTTGTCCCAGTAAGGGTTATTATGATGAGGAAGCATTTGCCTGCAAGCAGAGTGAGTCAGAAAGTTTGATGTGGCTTCCAAAAAAAAGCATCTATAATTTTTGGCCACATTAATAGAAGTGTCCAAATCTAGGACGGCAAGGAATCCGGTCCTCTGTGTGCTGAGCACCCACTGAATCACCCTCTCCTTCGTCATCATCCACCAATGGAGTCCATCTCCTGCCCGTTGCTTGAACCCATCCCCTTCTCTTCATTTCCTCTGCTGTCACCAGCTGAAGCCAGAGTCCCTCGTCTCTTGTTGGAACACTGCAGTGGCCTCCTAATTGCTGTTCCAGATTCTTCTCTTGCCTCTGGTGTCCTCACTGCAGTCCCGGGTTGCTGGGGAGCACTGTCTGATCCTAACCCTTGGTTGGCTGACAGTCTTTCAGTGGCTTCTCCTAGCTCTCGGAATATAAGTCCTGTTTTTCACAGACTGAAGATCCCCTCCACCTTGGAGGAATTCTTTCTCTTCCTCTAGAGCCTTCTATAAACAACTCTTCCTCAGGAGGTGGCCTGAGCCCACCAGGTGAGATTAGGCCCCAAGTTTAGGTGGCAACAGCGCCCGGCATCTGTTCATTCACTCAGCAAATGTTTAATGACACTAAGTGGCATGCCGGGTGCACTCCTGGGTGCCGAGGACATAATGATGAATAGCTGCCTCTCGAGGGAGGTGTTCAAGCGTGGGGGTCTGAATGATCTTTGATCAGAGGTGTCGGGAAGATCACGGAGAGCGCGCAAATGCAGATGTGTCTGAGAACTCACATACTTCTGTGTTGCAGCAGACAAACGAGCTGGGATTTTCTGCTCCTGAAATTACATGGCTTCATACCAGAAGGGGCCTTAGAAATGGCTATGCCTGGTGATCTGGATTTAGTGACAAAGGAGAGAAACTCAAACTTGAAACCAAAAAGGGAATCTCACAGGTTTATGAAATGAAAAGATTCAACTTCAGGTACAATTCGGTCACACAGTACCACCAGGACTTGGCCCGTCTCTCTTGGCATCTTGACCTGACTTCCCCTGAGTTAATGTCATCCTCTGGGAGCACCAGCAGCTCCGGATGCCCTCTCTGCTTCCTCCCAGAGAGAGAATTCTTCCCCCAACAGGCTGAATCAAAGTCATTTGCCCCTGAATGGCTGATGTGTGCCCTCACAAGGCCTGACTGTGTGTGATTGGCTACAATCCTGAAGGTGGGGGCGAGAGTCACTCCATCCAAGCGCATGGTGGAGAGTGGCAGGGGTGGGAGGGGTGAGGGGTGGGGACAGGCAGGTGAGAAGAATGTGTTGTGGGTGGGTAAAGCTCCATGCAAACTGTGGTCTCCAAGAACTTGCTAAGCTTTTTTTTTTTTTCTTTTTTCATCCAGACGGTGTTACTCAGAACCCAATTTGCCCCTCTTGTTGGGTGTAGCAGCCCCGGAGCTACTTTGTCTAGCCCCCTCATTTCAAAGCTAAGAAAGCCAGGGCTTGGTGCCTTCCTCTAGGCCACACAGAGAAGTTACCAGGATGGGAACTGGGCCCTCTGGCCTGGTGGCATCACCTGGCAGATAGAGCCCTATTCTGAGGTCAGCCTGCTGGATCTGAATCCTGGCTCTGCCATTTGTTAGCTGTGGAGTTGGAGTTGTTTCCTAGGTCTGTCGTAAATTACCACGAACTCAGTGGCTTAAACCACAGAAATTTATTCTCTCACAGTTGTGGAAGCCAGAAATCTGAAATCAAGATGTCGGCAAGGCTGTGAACCCTCCAAAGGCTCTGGGCAACAATCTGTTCTGGCCTCTTCCAGTTTCTGGTAGCTGTCACATCCTTTGTGGCTGCATAGTTCTGGTCTCTGTCTTCATGTGGCTTCCCTGTCTTCTCTTCTGTCTCTTATAAGGACAATTTAGGGTCCATCTGGGTAGCCCGGAGTGGTGTCATCTCAGAGTCCTTAACTATATCAGGAAAGACCCTTTTTCTGCACATTGGCAGGTTCCAGAGATTTGGATGTGGGCTTAGCTCTTTCAGTCCAATCCAGGGCCTTGGGCAAGTCACTGAAACTTTCTGAACTTCAGTTTTGTTATCTATAAAGTGCCAGGTAGTAGTAGTGTCTTCTTCATAGGGTTGTCACCAGGAATAGTACAAAATAATCCCCATGAAGTCCTTCAGAGTACTCCTAATTTAATAAGCACTCAGTAAGTTGTTTGGCATCGCCATCATTATTCATATTATTATTATTATTCCTGACCTCCCAGTAGCCTTCTCCAAGGTGCTGTCTTCCACAGGTAGCACCAGCCCCCATCAGCTAGTAGGAATAGAGACAAGACAAGTAGTTTATGTCTCCGTAGACATGGAGATGTCAAGGTTACAGGGATAGCTGGGGATGTATTATTGCCCCGCCAGGCCAGAACTCCTGAGGCTGCGGCCAAAAGACAGGGCAGTCTGAGGAGGTCTCCTGCCAATCAACCTCGCACCCTGGCTTCCAGACGCTGGCATGGGAACCCTGTGATTTACAGTGATGAAATGTAAATTGCAGAGATTCCGTGTTTCCTGTGTGTGGAGATCCTATCAGCATCTCATCCCTCTTACCTGGGGCTCCTCCAGGTCTCATTTGGTAGATTCTGTCTGCCGAGCTCCTCCTCAGCGACCACAATGGCTTGCTTCCTACATCTATCACACCTGCGCTGTGACAATGTAATTTTTATCTCTGGTTGTTTATTTCTCAGATGGAACTACTTGTAAATTCCAAGAAGAAAATATATCCCTGTGTGTGACAGAACCAGCCCAGGGCGATTAATCTGGGCTTTTAAGCTGGAAATGCAAACTGGGCTTATGCAGTTCTGTGCATAAATGTTCAATAATCAACTACAGCCATTAATTGTGCCCCCGATGAAGCTGCAGCCCCAAGAGGGGCCGGACTCAGTAAGATTCCATCTAGGTAGATGGAAGTAGGGTCTGAATTTTCCATCTGGCAAGTGGGTAGCATGTCCTGGGCACATAGAGTGAGAGGTCGGTGACTCAAGGCCAAGAGATACAGGAGGTGGAGGCAGAGCTGGCTGTGGGTATTTGAAGAGGCAGGGACCAAGGGTGTTGGCGTAGGTGTGCCCCTTGATCCTAAGGCTCTGCCTTATGTAGTCCAGCAGACCCAGGTTCAAACCCAGGTCCCACTGCTTACCATGCACCTTCAGGAAAGTTGCTTCACCTGGCAGGAGACTTTCTTGATTTGTAAAAAGGAACAAAGAGTATCTGCCCCCCAGGGCCACTGGGAGAACTGAATACCAATGTATTACAAATATTTGCTGTATCTAAGGGGGGGGTTTGGACACAGTGAGCTCCCCTTTTCCTGTTTTTCCCAAGGCCTTGGGGCAGTGCTCAGACCTGCAGAAGATGAAAGTCACAGAAATAATCAGAAATGCAGCATGGGAAGGAATTTAGTGAACATCTAGTACAAAACCTAGTTGAGGTCTGAGGAAGCCAAGGGCCTTTAGGGTTGAGAAGGAGCCATCCCCTGACAGTCGCTCACGGCCTAGCCTCAAATCCTGCTGCCTCCATGGCAGGGCCTTGACCTGGCTTCTGGGACTGTGTCAAGGCTACCACCCATAGACCCCCTAGAACAACAGCAACTACTCAGCATGCAGGTAGACTGTGAAGAAGAAAGATTTGGGGCTTTCATCTGATTTTCAAAAAGATCCCTCATTCAAAGAAATTAATATTTTGGACTCTGATATTGTGGCCGAATGGTATGTGTGTGGAGACATGGGCTATATATTCCTTGGGGCCTGCTTTTGGTATATACATGGCCCTGATATGTGATCTGGAAATTTCCGGGGCTTTAGAACCCCTGCCAGCCCTTATCCTAGCTCAGTTCTGGCTCTTCTGCCTGGGAAAACCAGAACCAGCTCACCTGTGCCAGTCTGAGGTAGGGTATGGTCTTGTCCTTTATGGGTGGAAGAAGTTTCTAAGTTTGGCATTTCTGACCATATTGATTTTGTAGAGCCTTAAGTTTGCTTGATTTTTTTTTTTTTTTTGGTGGACCCTCTTACGAAAAAGTACAAGTCATAAATACTGAGCTAGGTGCAGGGTCTTGGGAAGGACAAAGTATGCTTGTCAGTACCCCTGTAAGTCAGCCTTTACTGGTGACACCACGATAACTCTCTGAAGAACACGTGTAGTCTCAGCACAGCTTGGCCATCCAGTGGCCTCCCAGGACCTGTTGCCCCCAAGAGGTGCTTGCCCAGTTGCTGCCTGCCGTTAGGTCCTTAAGATAGAACTGCAGCCCTGGTGCTGAAGGAGCTCACGGCAGAGGGAGACGCAGCCCTCAGGTAAACAGTGACCCATCTGCCATTGTCACACACCTGTGCCCGCCCCAGCCTTCACTTTGCCTCCTCTGAGCCACACTTGTCCTCACGCCTCCGGTGGAGCCAGTTGCTGCGTCCTCCTCCTCCACCTCCCTGGATCTACTCCATGGAGGAAGAGGCCAGGGTCTAAGGAGGGTCGCAGGGTTTGTGACACTTCCCCTTCCTATAGCTTCTGTTGAGAGGAACAGAGCATACTTTGTCCAGGCCCAGGCTTCTGGCAGTTCCATTTTTTGTTTTGTTTGGTTTGGTTTGGTTTTTTTGAGACAGGGTCTCGCTTTGTAGTTCAGGCTGGCCCTGAGCTCACTATAGAGCCCAGGCAAGCCGCCGTGAACTCAGCAATCCTCCTGTCTCTGCCTCCCGAGTGCTGGGATGACAGGCGTGAGCCACCACGGCCCGGCACTGTGGTATGCGGTGTTGATTGTTGGTGGGCGTGTCTCCACGCCCAGCATTATATGTGGTTACCGGGGATTGAACTCAGGACCTTGCGCTTGCGAGGCAGGCGCCGGAACCACTGAGCTAACCCTCCGGCCCTGGCAGTTCCATTTTGAGACGGAAAGCAGGGAATTTAGCCATGTGCTACCTCTGATCTATATTCAGCAGGTGTCAGCTGTGCCAGGCACTGCCTTGGAGATAGGATGGCAAGAAAGAGGTTGCCGCGAACAGGAAGCTGTAATGGAGGATCTGAATCTGGCTTGTATTCTGCCACTCTCTCCCTGTAGACGCTTATGATGGCCTCTGAACATTTTGAGCTTCAAGCCTGTAGTAACAGCCACCTTGCCAGGTTTGGGGGAAGCACAAAGATTTTACTTGTGTATTGCTCGGCACAGCGCTAGTCTGGGGTCAGCATCTGTGAATTCTCACTGTAATTATCTTGGAAGAGCCACTCTGCCTCTTGTAGTTTACACCTTTTTCTTCTCTGGCATCCTGAGGAGTGTGCTTTTCTGACAGGTTCGAGAGCTCCCTGGGAGAAGAGTAGGGTTGGCACTTGGACAGAGGTCCTGCGCTGATGACCGTGAGTGGCAGCTGCCACAGCTCATGCTGGAGATGAGGGAGCTGGCAGGAGGCAGTGACTTGTGTGGCACTGGGTAGGGTTGGCTTTGGCTGGCCAACTGTCAGATGAGGCAGCTGGAGGGTATGAGAAAGAGACACCTCCACTGACCCCATTTCTCTAGAGCTTCTGGAAAGACAGAGCTGAGCAAAGAGAATTTACCGAGGTGGACTCAGCTCAGTTTCCAGACCTTGTACGTTGGCAGTTCCTGGTCAGTGCTCTGTGCAGGTGGCTCCCAGGAAGCTGCTGGTTTCCTGCTGCCTACTGTGGCCACAGCCATTAACGGGGCGGGGGGGGACCACAGGGGCCCATCTGGGGACACTTTATGCCATCAGTGCCTCCCTGCCCTTCCTGCCCAGTGTGGCTGCGGGAAGCAGCCAAAGAAAGGGCCAGTTCTGGCCCCTGAGAAACCCTGCTGCACTTCAGATAAGGATTTAAACAGGCTGTGGGTTGTGCCCACCAATGACTCTTGTTATCGTTTATTTTTACATTTTCTCCTATAAAAGTAATAAATGTCATCTATGAGAAAATTGAAATGTATAGAAAACTGTAAAAAATGGGGAGGAAAGCCCAGGCACTTGAGGCAGGGCCCTTCACCACTGTTCCCATGTTAATAGGCTGGCTTTGCACTGAAAACCCCCACACAAACATTGGTGTTAAAGGCTGCCTGGGAGTCCATGGAATTGGAGTGAATCTTTTAAAGAAAATATGTCAGAGACAAGTGGCTCTGAGTACAGGGATTTTTTTTTTTTTTTTTTTGAGACAAGGTCTTCCTATGTAGTTCAGGCTGGCCTTGAACTCATGGTGATCCTCACGCCTCGGCCTCCTGAGTGCTGAGATTATAGCTATATATCACCACACCCAGTTTCTGGAGTACAGGGATTTTGAGGCATCTCCAGGCCTAAGTGCATGGGACAAAGCACCTGGTAGTTCAGCCCCTGGGATTCTGTGTCTTCCCAGGAAGCTTCCAGAAAGTAGGCTGGAGTCGGCCTCGGTCAGATTTTCTTCTTTATGTTCTTCCTTGCAGGAACACTTTCACACTTGGTCTGCCTGCCTGGTGATAGGTGAGTGGGTGTCGGGGATGGAGGGTGAGCCGAGGGGCAGGGAGGCTCCTCATAGAAGAGGGCCGTCCTGGGGAGGGGAGGTGGTGCACCTGGCCCTGCTGAATTACAAGAGAGCAATGATTGTCCTGGGAAGGTGGAGATCTTAGTGCAGGCTGCTGAGGACCCCACTGGGATAAAGGAAGAGAGAAAGGCAGGGCCAGGAGAAGATGGAGTACTTAGGCACAAACCTTGACTGCCGCCACCACCCACCCTTCACCCTCCTTCATTAGGACTGTTGTAAACCATGCTGGGTGGAAGACAAATGCAGGGCTACATGTGCTGGCTGGGCACAGCCTCCATGGGAGGCCGGGTAGCTCAACATTCATTACAGATCCTCAGCAAGGGTGACCTTGCCTGCACAGGTGACCGGAAGTGGGGTGGAGTGGAGGGCCTGGCCGGCTCTTTACAGTCTCTGCAGCAACTCGGCGACTTGTGCCCTGTGGCAACAACTCTTACATCCTGATGGAACTATTTTTCTGAGATGAATCGAGGGCTCAGCTTCATGCTAAATGCTCTGTGTGCATCACCTCACTGAATCTGCACAGCAGCCCTATAGGGTGGTCCTATTTTCCTCCCATTTTCCAAGTGAGCAAACAGAGGTTAAATGACTAGCTCAAGGTTGCCCTGCCAGTGAGGTGCCTCTGGAATCCAAAGGCAGGTCGAGTTCCAAGCCAGAGCTTTTAGCCGCTCTTCCCGGCTGCTGTTGCTGGGAGCCATGGTACAGAATTCACCTAGAAGTTTCTGCCTGGTGGCCCTAGCTGGAACCCACCAAATCTCTCCTACCCATTAGTACCTTCTCTGGGGACGAAAGAAAATGCACTTATGTGCCAAAGAAGAGCCTAGATCCTAGAGAGGGAAGTGCCACCTGTCCCCATTCTTGGAATGTTCTATCGGGCAAGGCTTGGGCCAGAGTAGGATAGGGGTCCAGGAGGCCACCGATTTTGGAGGCAGTGAACCAACGCCTGGAGGTGGCAGAGAAGGCAGGGCACTGTGGGATTAAACGCAGAGGGCCTGGCAGTCCCCCACCGCGACCCCCAGTGGCAATGCTGGCTTCTCTGGAAGGAGAGAGAAGGAGCAGCAGGAGGGTCGCGAGGCGAGTGTGTGTGTAGATGCCAATGCGAAGCGGGGTGCGGGGCGCGGGCTCCCCAGCGCCAGCTCCCACCTGGGTGGACCCCGCAGGCGCTGGTTGGCTCCCAGCAAGCGCTGCTCGTCCTATCGCGCACCTGCACGGTTGCCAGGCAACTGGGACTGAGTTGTAACACCTCGGTGAGAGCCAGGATGGTGTTTTTATTTCCTGGCTGTTCCTAATCTCTTCTTTAGAAGTTGTACAAGGATTTTTTTTCCTGTCCCCAGAGACCCCATCCCACCCCACCCCTCCCCCACTCCTCCCTCCCCCAGCCCAGTAGCCTCGCGTCAGTTCCACCTGCACATCCATGTCCCGGCTGCCTCGGGTCACCATTAGACCGCAGGCAGGCCAGGGACTTGGTCAGCTCTTTATAGTTCCTTCATTTTGGGAAAATCATCCTCAGGAGAGCTGGGGACGTGCCTGAGACAAGATGATGGAAGAACCCAACGGTAGAGAAGGACGGACTCCAAGGTCACCAGGATCTCAGCCACAGTTGTTGGCCTCAGAACAACCTGAGGGCGTGGGGGTGGGGCAGTCCTGGGCCTACCTGCTGGCTTTCACGCAGGTTATCTGGGTTTTCCCCAAATTTTAGTCTTTGCCTCCTCACACCTTTCCAGCATCTCACCCATCTGTGTACCACCTGCACTATTTTTTTCATTTCCTTGTTCTTCTGTAGATTGACCCACTTTAGCTTAAATAAATGTATTTAAAAGGGAAACTTGATAACACTTCTCTAAATGGAGATTCAGTATCACTTGCCATAAATAGGAAGTAACTGCAAAAATAAATACAAGAAACAAAATGTTATTAAATTTTAGCACATGGAGGCTGATCTAAAAAGGCTATGATAATAACAAAACAACTGCTTATTAAGCACTTACTCTGCACCAGCCACTGGCTAAGCACTTTATATAGATTATCTCATTGGATCTCCTATTATTAATGTTCCCATTTCACAGGTGGGGAAATTTATGGTTGGAAAAGTGAAGGGCTTTGGCCAAAGGAACAGAGACATTTGATGACCAGTAAAGATTTCGAGCGAAATCCCATCCAAAGCCTGGGCTTTTAGCTATGACCTGTGCTGTCTCCCTGGAAAGTGTCCCTTCTTGGTTTCCTCTCCTGAGGGGTGGGGGTACAACCCTTTCCGGCATTAGGACAATGACTTGACCAGCAACTGCAGGGACTATACCCCACTGGGTGCTTTCACAGATCAGCTGCACAGGCTCCTGGCAGCCCTGGGAAATACCTCATTTGATTGCTCAGGGAACCTGAGGTTCGGTAAGCCTAAGCCACCTGCCCAGAGTCGCACTGCTGCCGTCCCGTAGGCTGCAATGTGGGCCCTGTCTCTCCACAGCACTAAACTGTCTTTTACACCTCTCTGTAGCTCACTCAGCCTCACGCAGAGAGGAGAATCTTCCGTTCTGAGCAAATCTTACAGCAGAACTGAGCCCTCTCCTTCTCACAAGGAGCAGAATCTCCACCTGGAGAGAGCAGACGTTTGTTGGCTCCAGCCCAGCTGTGGCCAGCACCTCCTCAAAGCCCAGCCTGGCCTCGAACCATGACCTTCTTCCCACAGACAAAGCCCCCTGGGCCTGTGCACTCCTCAGCAGGACACAACACGGCTGGACAGGGTTGTTTGTTTAGCTTTATTATCTGCCCTTCTGGAAACAGAGTCAATCATTTGCTATCAAAAAGAGCAACTGCATTTCTTACTCTAGAGCCAGGTCATTCTTACCTGGAAAAGAAAGAACAAGGGCACATTTGGAGAGCGAAGAAAATCATATGTTATTTTTAAAAGGCATTTTGAGTGACTGCTGAATAGAGTTCAAGAAAATTGCCTTAAAGACCTGTTCTCTGTGGGGATGGTGTTTCTCATGGCTCCCAAGTATTTGGAAACTTAATTGCACATTTGTACGGGCTACTGTTTTTATTTCTTTCTGGTCTCAGAGGTGGGCTTTGAAGATTGTGCTCTCTTTGTAATGGTTTTCTTTATCTCGAATAAATTTCGCACACCTGCAAGGTAGAGCTGCTTAAAAGAAACTGTGTCAGAATTGGCTCTCTATTTAATAAATCTGCAAATGGCTCCAGGTTCGCTGAGATGATGTGAGGTTAGCTCGCGTTGGGTCTCCTGTCGCAGGGGGTTACAGCCTAATCCCTCCCCCAACACGGCCCTGCTCTCTGCTGATGGTCTGACCCGTGGAGTCACAGCCCACGTCTTTTGCTGCAACTCTTGCTCCACTCTGAGCAGGACACCAGTTGGGGTGGAAGCGCCTGATTTCTGTGTGGGTGTTTAGGGCCTTTTAGGCCAAGATGCTAATAAGAGGCTTTCAGGTTAATTGTAGAACCAGAGCTCCTTACTGCTGGGGACTTCCTCAACCTCCCACACCATGTCTTCTCAGAGAATTAGGCAGTCCATTTGGGGACCAGAGCTGTGTAGTAAGCAGGGTAGCAGTAGGATGATAGTGTGTGGGGTTGGGCAGTACCAATGCTCAGAGCAGTAGGGGACACCAGGCTTATATACAACCTTCTGGGGACTCCCTTAACATTCCCCCATGGAAATATGGAGGCCCCTAGAGGTTGGTGGGGTCTGAATGTAGGCTTTGTCACTCCAGCTGCTGAAAGTACTGGGAAATTCCATTTTGTCTTCTCCACCTGGCACCGGTCCTGGGAGGCTGGCCTGTGCCAATGGCAGAGTTCCTCCCTCTGACTTTGGGTTCTATTACTGGAAGGGCCTAACAGGTGCCCAGAGGCAAAGAGGAGAGTAAGTGCCGGCTGCAGACCTGACCAGAGGTCTGTTTTGTCAAGGGGCCTGCTCCACACTGCTCTGTTCTGGGTTCTAAGTATTGGTACCTTTCTTTGCCCCTTCAGGCCTAGTAGTGGTAATAATAGTGGTTTCTTCTTACCTGTTACTTTCTATCTTTTCTGGTACTAGGACTAGAACTCAGGGCCTCCCATGGGCTCAGCAAATGCCCTAACACTGGCATGTGCCCCCATCTTTGTTAGTCATTGTTTATTAAATTAACCTCAAGTTAGCTAATGACTACAAGCTTACACAGTGGTCCTAAGCAAGTCATTTACTTCTTGGAGCTTTGGTTTTTCATCTGTAGAGTGGAATTTTATTTTACTTTTTATTATTTTGGCGGTACCAGGGATTGAACTTGGGTCCTTGTGCTTCCAACGTAGGCCAGGCACAGTACCCACTTGAGCTAAATCCCCAGCCCTGGAATTTTGTTTTTCAACAGTTGATTTCAGTGGCTGTGCTGCAAACTATATATGACATTACATGAAAAATGCTTGACCCAGAGCCCAGAAAACAGCAACCTTGACTGGCCATGATGGGCTGCGGCCAGGCCTCACGTGCAGAAGTGGCGGGGACAGGACTAGTCAGCTACCTCTGTCCTTGGACTGATGACCATCTTCCACCTAGACCTCTGTTTTCTGCGCTGACTGGGAGCCTGGTTGGGAGGAGGGAGCAGAATCCGGTGGTACTCAAGAGGCTGGCATTTCTGTGTACTGTGATGTTTCCCATCTTATTGATGTGAGTACATCCTTTTTAGTCTTTATTTTTATTGGGGAACAAAGCAGCCACAGATTTCATGCAACATGGTGTCCTGTGGGAATACACAGAAAGAAACACGACACTGGATATCCTGCTGGAGCCGCAGGTGGGGTGGGACCCTGGGCCTGGCTGGGAAACTGCACTTCAGGTGCTGCTTCTCTGAAAAAAAGAAGCACTGTCTGGTCCAGTCAGCCCCTCTGTGGCCCCGCCGCTCTGGAGTCCCATTCAGTTACTGGTTTAAGGATTCAGGAACCAAAAAGGTAGCACTGAAACTGAACACGGGGAAGGCTGCGCCCGGGGAGTACTGATGCCAGTGCCTGCCTGGGAGAGAGAAGGATGAGGGGGCAGGTTTCTGCTCCCAGGGGAGCTCAGCCAAGTTAGGAAGTCCGCACTTCCTCCAGAGATGATGAGGAGAGGGACAAGCAGACAAGGCAGATAAGGGTTGGGGAAAGCTCCAGGGAGAAGGAAGCCTTGATCTTGGAAGGCTTGATCTTTTCCAGGAGAGACAGAGTGGAGGGGGCATATCGGGGAAGGGTCATAGTAAGAGAAGGGTCAAGGTGGCCAGGCTGGAGGGAGCTGTGGTGCATTCTGAGAGCCACCAGCAATCCCGAGGGGGTTGTGGGGTGGGCCTTGAAGATTAAGAAGAAGGACTTTGGAGATGTATAGAGACGGGATTCTTTTTTTTTTTTTGTAACAGGGATTGAACTCAGGATCTTGAGTTTGTGAGGCAGGCAGGCACAGAACAACCGAGCTAAATCCTTGGCTCATAGAAGGAATTCTTCTTCTTCTTCTTCTTTTTTTTTTTTTGAGACAGGGTCTTACTTTATAGTTCAGGCTGGCCCTGAGCTCACTATGTAGTCCAGGCAAGCCTCCAACTCAGCAATCCTCCTGTCTCTGCCTCCTTAGTGCTGGGATTACAGGCGTGAGCCACCATGCCCGGCACTGTGGTATGTGGTACTGATTGCTGGTGGGCGTGAGTCACCACGCCCGTTATTGTATGTGGTTACCAGGATTGAACCAGGGTCCTTGTGCTTGCTAGGCGGGTGCCGGAACCACTGAGCTAAATCTCTGGTCCAAGAGAAGGAACTCTTAACCTGGAGAATATCCCCAAACTTCCAGAAATTGTATGCAGCAGCAGTGGGGAGCGTCTGGGCTTGCCACTTTCTAGTTATTCTTTAACTCATCTTTAAAATGGCACTAAGCAGTAACACCGACCTTGCAGTATGCTGGGGTAACATCCAATAGCACGTGCAGTGCCTTTCCTAGTCGTGGTCCCTCAGTGATACACACACACACACACACACACACACACACACACACCCGCGCGTGAAGGGCAGCTGTCATCAATCTGCTGCAGAGCTGCAGGGGGGGTGGCTCTCTAGGGAGGTCTCCTACAGGTGCCGTGAGATTCCTTAAGGGGTCCTGATTCAAAAAATGTTAAGTACTACTCACTGCTTGAGAGGTTTAAAAATAGAGGAGTGCTGAGCTGCAGAGAGCAGTGTTTATGTGAACTAAGTGCGGTGGCAGGGCCTGCGGGCAGGGAAACCGGCGTGGAGCCCTTCTGTCCATCTGTTGGCTCTCCTAGCTATCCATCCATTCGCTAGTTAGCCAGCATTGCTGAGTGCCAACGTGGTTAGGCCCCTGCTGCATGCCGAGGGCACAGAGTCAAGAGCGCAGCATCAATGGGAAAAGAAGACCGGCACTGGCTCCTTTCCAAAGATGCCCCCAAACCTTTTGTTCCTCGTGTCCTTGTGAGGTTCCCTGCCCATGTGGAATCTGAGCAGGGTCTTGATTTAACTGGTAATATGCAGTGGGAGTGGTGCTGGCCCTAAGCCTCCAGAAGGCTGGTGCCCTCACTTTGGTAGTCTAGAGAGTGCTGAACCCCTGTAAAAAGGCCAGCTTCTGTCAGGTGTGATGGCACATATCTGAAATCCTACCACTTGGGAGGCTGGGCAGAAGGATCGCCATACTTTTGAGGCCAGCCTGAGCTACATAGTGAGTTCAAGTCCAGCCTAGAATACATAGTGAGATCCTGTCTCAAATATCAGGGTGGCATGGGGATGTACCTTGGTGTTAGAGCATTTACCTGCCATGTACAAGGACCAGGGTTCTGTCCTTATTACCTCTCCCCCAAAAAGACCAGCTGTCTTGCTAAAGAGATCATGGGCAAAGGTCACATAGGCAGAGAGCATTTTGAGAGGTAGAACTCTGAGACCACAGGAGGAGAGAGGCCCACGTGTTCTGGCTTCGTAGCGACCATCTGAAACACCTCTGGCAAGAAAAGAATCGTCCTGCTGAGCCTATTTGACCCACAGCCACAGGGTCACAACAGGGTTTTTAGCCCAGTCTTTATCCATGTTCTGTTGCTGTTACAATACCCAAGCTTGGTTAACCATAAAGGAAGGGGAGTTTTGGTTATTTTGTTTTGTATTGAAATAGGGTCTCATTATACACTTCAGGCAGGTCTTGAAATCACTAGGTAGCCCAGTCTTACCTTGAATTTGAAGTGATCCTCCTGCCTCAGCCTCCAGAGTGCTGAGATTACAGGCAGGTTGCCACCACACCCAGTAAGCAGGTTTATTTTGATCCATGGTCTGGAGGCTAAGAAGTCTAAGAGCATTAGTGGTGGCATCTTCTTGGCTTCTGGTAGGGGTCTCAGTCTGTTTCAGTCCATGGCAGAAGGCAGAACGGTGAGTAGATGCGTGTGTGAAAGAGACAGAACATAAGGGGCAGCCTTACTTTATAAGAACCTGCTTTAGTGGTTACTAATCTCTTCCTGCCAGGGAAGGACTCAGGCACATGAGGAAGGATGACCCACCCCAAAGCCCCTTCACAGCCCAAACTCCTTCTACTAGGGCCCACCTCCCAGCACCACCGCATGGAGGACAAGGCCTCAGCATGAGCTTTGGTGGAGAAAAACTGTATCCAGACAACCACAAGCCTGTGCCTCTAGAGTGGTTTGTCATATGCCTGGAAATAAACGCAGATCAGCCAAATGAGTAGGGGAAACGCTGTTTACTCAGAGCTGGCTATCAACAGTCAGCCTCCGTCAGGCCCATGTTGACAGAGATGAAGACAGACAGAAGGTCTACAGAACGGTCTCCAATAGGCCGTGGTTGGAGTCAGGAACACTGGGAAGCAAGTACAAGCAGGACGCCTGGTGTGATTGATTAGGAGGACATGATCGGCTTTCTCTGGTGCTCAAATGGAAGCAGGAACAACAGTTAAGGACGCAAATCAAGTTCTGGCTGTTTTGGATTGATTATTGAAGTTTTCTGTTTGGCTTTCTGGATTGTTTTCTAGAGACAGTAGCCTGACTTATAGATAGCAAGCTGGCTTCTGGGGCTGGTTAGTGTAGACGAAGGGTGGTTTCCTAGGCTGGCTGCTGCAGATTGTGGGTCAGAGTTCTATTTTTATACGTGGTCTGTTCATTTGTCTGTTTAGTCTCTCACTTGGCTATAGATACCTATAAGCAAACTGACAATTCTGAAGCCATGTTGAATGAACAGAATGCTTTGGGTGAGCCCAAAGGAAGGAGAACTCCCCTTGGCCTGTGCCAAGTTGTTAGAACAGGTAGGAATTACTCAGGGAGATGAGGGTATCATAGGTGCAGGGGACATCATGACCTCAGGCTGGAGATGGGGGAAGCATGGCATGTGACCCCTAATATGGTGGGGCTACGGCTGCAGGTGAAGGCTGACTCGGGGTCAGGGCATGAGGCAAACAAGTATCCCAGTATCCCCAGAAAGAAGGGTCAGATATTGACAGTGATGTCTCTAAGGCCAAGTTTCAGAAAACTTCAGATGCAGAAGTGCAGGCCACAGGACTTGGTGAACTGGACTCCAGGGACCAGACAAGTGCAGAGTCTCCGGTTTCTGGCAGCCTGAGGTGGTTGTGGTTCCTGAGGTGACCTAGGAGGAGGGAGGGGCTTTGGAGAGGGTGACTTTGTGACTACTGAGTTGAAAAAGGCTGAGCAGGCCGGGGATTTAGTTCAACGGTACCACGTCTGCCTTGCAAGCACAAGGTCTTGAGTTCGATCCCCAATAGCTCAAAGAAAGAAAGAAAGAGGTTGAGAGACCCTACAAGACATGAAGACGTGCACAGGGAGCCCGCTGCAGACACAGAACTGGGATTCAGAGAGAGCCACGATGAATTTGGAGTCATCAGTATGTTCACAGGGCATGGTGGCTCTCTACAAGCTGTGAGTCAAATGGGAAGAGGAAGAGGTGTTCGTGATAGAAAGGTTAGAACAGACACAGAAAAGAGCTGTGTCTTGGAAATCAGGGGAGGAGATTTCAAGGGGGCTTTGCCCCAGGAGCACTGAGATAAGACGAAAACTGGAAAGTGTGGATTTGGCACCGGCAGGGAGTTTGTGTTGAGAAAGGGTGGAATCCCAGGTGTGAAGCTTGAAGACAAGGAGGGAGGAGGGAGGTGGGTCTGAGGCTGGGAGACAGCTCTTTCAAGAAGTTTGCCTATGAAGAGGAGGAGAGAGGCGATAGCTGCAGGGAGATCGCAGTTAGGCAGGGTTTTGTTGTTCAATGGGAGACTCCTGAGTCTGGAGGCAGCAAGGAGCACTGGATTGCGGGGGCGGTGAACTGAAGTTGCTGAGCCAGGGGGCACCCCAGACAGGGAAGGCAGCTGTCAGCAACCATGGCCCCAGGCGGAATCAGGCTGCAGGTGGAGTGGAGTTGGCCCACACAGTGTTTTGTTTTTGTTATTTGTTGAATTTGATGCCAACCAATTGCATGTAAAAAAAAAAAAAAGTGGAATCCCAGCCTGTGCCAAAATCCAAAGACCTGATAACTCAGCGCTGGCCACCTGTGCCATCTCACCTGCCCTGCTACCCTTTCCAGCTTCCTGCTTAACTCCCTGTGAGCCTCCGACCTGAAACTCCAAGGACAGGGGAAGTGAGAGGGCAGGACAAGGCAGAGAGCTTGTGGCTCGTAGAGGGATGTGTGAGGATGCTGGGGGGAGGTAGGGCTTGAAGGAGTGAGGGGCTTGGAAGGGTCACTGAGGCAGCTGCAAAGGCCTCATAGACTAACACTGGGGTGGTGACAGTGCTAGGACCAGCTGAGCTAGGGACTTAACAGTGGCTCCAGTGCCCATCACTGAGTGACAGAATAGGAAATCGAGGGAAGTTGAGGCAAAGGACTCAGTCTGTCTTCCAGGCGCTCCGGCTCCTCCCTTCCCTTGTGACAGGTCCCCAAGAAATGCTCTCCCACATCCCCCCACCTGTCTGCCTTGCCATGGCCTTGTGCCTGCTTCCATCAGTTCCCCGGGTGGGACTTGCCCTTGATGGGAGAGGGGGTCGCATCCCTGGGCCTCCCAGGTAAAACAGCTCAATACAGGATTCAAGATTAAAACATGCCATTCACACCCTCTGTGGGAACGTTCTCTTCTCAGTCTTACTGAGAATAGTGTGTGGCTTGGACACATGTCGCCATATCACGTCGCGTTGGAATGTAATTAGGTGATGGTGGGGAAAATTCCATCTGTCTCCTGGGAATGCTGGAATAATGAGCCATCAGAGAGGACCGAGGAGGTTGGCGGGGCACTGCTGACCTGAGCTGAAGCTCGGATCATTCATTAGCTCCACAGCTACCCGCGCTCTGTTCCTCATCTTGGCTGTGTAACCAAGCTGGCCCTGATCTTGAGCAGTAGGCGGGAGCCGTAGTGGAGAACTTGAAAGGCTGTCCTAGGCTTTGAAGCAACGAAGAGAGCAAGTTATCCTTTTCAGGGATGGGGGTAGACAGAAGCCCTGGTCCTCCACATAGGCAGGTGGCTTCTGGATATACTGAGTCTTGGTGATGGCAGGGACTTCTGGGACAGATAAGCCAAATTTTGCTGAGGAGAAGAGGTTGGATGGATGTGGGTCAGGGCTGACTGAGTACAGGGCACCGAGTGTTGGCACCTTCATCAGGACGGCAGACTGGGAGAGCACCCTGCCCACTCTATCTGAACTACTTCCCCTCAGTAGCCCTGAGAGTCACTTAGACCCACTCAGGGGCTAACTGTCCCCCCAACCCTGTCATGGTAAAATGTCCTTCAGAGGCTAAGGTGGGAGATATCAGAGAAGAAACAACAGGGAGATCCTCTGTGGCCCCAGGCCTGCTCGCAGTCCCAGCATTACCCCCCTTCTCCATCAGGCCTCCTGACTTGCCCTCACATGGCGCCACCCACAGCTCCCCTTTGTGGTGAGGACCTGTAATCTGGGGCAGCCTCCTCCTTCCCCAGGGTCATTCATAGGTTCCAGTCAGCATCTTCAGTCACATCTGGGGATTCTTTACCTTCTCAAAGTAGGACCCTGCAAATCTGGCAGCAAAGTCTACCCCTACCCACCACAGTCACCCTCTGCTTCTGTTCTCACCCCACTCTCTCCTCTCTTCTGTCTGGGACTCAACCTGGGGCCTGCCACAGACGAGGCAAGCACACTACCATGACTACACCCCAGCCTGTATTCCCTTAGGTCTTTTTCTTTCTCCCTCTCCTCTTTCCCTTCTCAGTTTTGTGGCAGTCCTGGGTGAAGACCTGCTACTCAGTTTTCCCAGGCTCTCAAACTCGGGGCCTCTGCTGCCCCTTAAAAGCCAGTACTATTCTCAGCCTCGCAGCCACCCACGCGGCCACCCACACTGGAGGAACAGGGTCCTCTGGGCTCCAAAGTCCCGCCTCTTCCGGTCTGCCACACCTTCCGGGCCACGCCCCTTCCGGTCTGCTCCTCTCTGGGGAGTCACTGACCTTCCAGTGCTTGAGAAGCAGGGCATCCTGATGGGCGAAGGGATCCTAAGTCCCTTGTAGTTCTGCCTCCTTCCAAGGAACTCAGAGTGGGACCCTCCCTTAACCTTTAAAATGCAGTTGACAATTGTTGGTAATTTGTAATCATCACTTCTATTGAAAGTGAGCATAGGATGACTCAAAATTAGAGGGTTTCAGGGCTGGCTTCCTCTAGTGGCACCCCATTTTAGAGTACCCCACCCTGGCTGTCTCCCATTTTTGGCCCCAAAGAACCAGCCATAAGCCCGTGGGACCAAGGAGCCAAGTCACTGGACACCAGCACTAACTGTCCACTAGCAAGGCAGCCATTACTTATGCTTTAACTTTTTAGCAGCTACATTAGAGAGGTAAAAAGCAACAAGTGGAATCAATTTTTAGATATTTTAATCTAATATATTTGAAATACTATCTTGCCTTATAATCAGTGTAAAAGTTACTCACATGAGACATTCTGCATATTTCTGATAGAAAGTCTTTGAGATATCCTGCTGTCAACTGTCCTGGATGGCACAGCTCTGGATGGTGCTGGATACTTAAGATCCCAGCCTTCTCTGTTCGTGTGGCTTTTCCTACATCCATAGTTTCCTCATGAGATTATGGGATGAGAAGGGCAAGAGCCAGGCTTGCCCATGAGAAGGTGGCCAGTTTCCACGGATTTGTTTAGCTTCTTAGCTCACAGTCCACTGTACTCCTTGAGGTAAGGATCACAGGAGCCATGACCCCTGGCAGGACAAGGCAGAAGGTGAGGGTGGAAAGTAACAAGCCTGGGATCTTGGAGAGGCAGCCTGGCAGGGCTGGCTGGCTTGCAGAAGAGAGTAGGTTGGGGGCACAGCAGTCCACAGACAGGTTAATGGCTTCTGCCTTGCACACAATTGGATTTTCTCTCCTGAGCCTTCTGGCTTTGGGGAAAGGCCTCTCCTCCTGGGAGCTCAACTAGACTCTCCGAGCCACAGGGCTTGGGGCAACTAGTCCTGATTCAATCAGGACAAATGAAGAACAGGCTCAGACAGGCCAGTGCCCAGAGGGCTGATGGCTCAGCCCAGAAAGGTAAGGAGAGCCTAATGGGTGGAGGGATCCTACGTTCCTGCAGTTCTGCCTCCTTTCAAGGAACTCAGAGTGGGACCCTCGCTTAACCTTTAACATGCAGTTGACAACTGTTGGTAATTTATATCATCACCCCCTTCCCACTCCTATTAAAAGTGATTATAGGATGACTCAAAATTAGAAAACTGGCAACTAGACTTGTTTTCTTTGTCTGTGGGGTACTGCGCATGGTAGGACCTATACAAGGCCTGCAGAGAATAATGAAAGCGGTTCCATCTTTCTTTCCTTCACACCTTCTATGTTGTATCAAATCCATCTCTGAGACATATATTTTGTTTCCTTTTTGTGGAAGAGGTGGGACAAATTGAAACCAAAGAAGGCATCTTGTGACTCCTTAGGGACGGACAGACAGATGTACTCTCTCATATCTTGCTCATACAGTTCTTTCTACTGAAATAGCCTCCCCCAACTTTTTTTTCTTTTTCTTTTTCTTTTTCTTTCTTCTTCTTCTTCTTCTTCTTCTTTTTTTTTTTTTTTGGTGGGACTAGCAGTTGAACCAAGGAAGTGTTGGAACTAGAGAGCAGCTGGAACTCCAAGCGTGGGCCCCCTCACCCAGCTACCCCTTCCTCCCTGAATGCCAGTTGAGACTTCCTTTCCCTCTTCTTACTCCTCTACTCCCCGGCAGCATTGCTTTCTTCCCTCTTCTGTGTTGCTGTGGCTTTGTAGACGGTTCTGTCGGGGTGCTGGATGGTACAGTACGGCTCACTCAACCCACCAATAATTGTCAAAGGCCCTCCAGGTGCCCAGCATTATCTGGGGGTGGGGATATCACAGGGAACAGCCGACAGGGGGAGGAGAGACAATAAACATGGAAGCAAATAATTAAACCAGGTGCCCTCGGAGAGTTAGTGCTAAAAGGGGAAGTACTCAGAGTAGGGTACTTATGAAATCAAGAGTGGTGAGGGACAGAAGGGGACATCCATAGACTCATAGAGAAGGACGTGATGCTTGATCTGAGACCCGAGTGCCAGTAAGGAGAAGCTCGTGAAAGAGCCTGGGCCGAGCGGCCACATAGGAATGGCCATTGCTAAAACTGCAAGGCAAACACCGTATGGTTCTGTCTGTGTGGACTGTCTGGACTGGGTAAATCCAGGTACTGAAAGCAGATTAATGGTTGCCAGGGGCTGGGGGAGGAAGGATGGAGAGTGACTGCTAATGGGTATGGAGTTTTCCTTTGGGGTGATAGAAATGCTCTGGAATTAGAGGTTGGTGGAGGTTGTACAACACTGAGAATGTACTACAAGCTACTCAACTGTGTGGTTTAAAATGGTCAATTTTATGATGTTTATTTGTAGTATGTGCAGACTTTGCCATGAAACAGAACAAAGGCTCCGACGCAAGAATGAGGTTGCTGTGTCCTGGAATAGAGACGAGCATGGCCAGGGCCAGGGAGGACGGTATGTGCTGGCCAAGGAGAGCCAGTTGGGCTGACCACAACAGGGTGCTGTGCTGGCGAGGACACTGGACTTTATGCTGGTACGGTGTGCCGGGAGCCACTAGGGGGTATTAAGCAGGAATGAGACCAAATCGCTCTGGCTATTTTTGTTTGTTTACTGTACTGGGGATCAAGGCCAGGGCCGTAATGCCGGTCAAGAATTCTGCCACTGGGCTGCACCCTCAGGCCTGCGCTTAGTTTCTGAAGATCCTTCTGGCTGTGATGTATGGAGTTGAAATACAAACAGTGTTCCCTGTTAGGGAGCCCACTGTGGGATCCAGGAGGAGATGACAGTGGCCTAGCATAGGGAGGGGCAGTGGGGATGGAGCAGTGTGACTTTGGGGTGTATTTTGAAGATGGAGCTAAACAGAACTCAGGAGATCAAGGGAAACAAGAAGGAGGAGGAGAGGATGGAAAATGACACCTGCATTTTCAGTCTGAGCAACCAGAAGGACCGTGATGGCCTCTGCTGAGTGGAGACCTACATCGGAAATGAGGACATGTTGAATATGAGGTGTTTCTCCGAATCCAGCTGTAATGTCAGGCGGTCAGTGGGTGGACCGGTCCAGAGTTGAGCACTGAGACCTTTGTCTGACCTTATCCTTGTGCAGATGGTATTGAGATCTGGAGCCCTGGTGAGCTCACCTGGCCATGCGAGAGAGGGTGAGGGCTGAGTCCTGGGCAATAAGGGTGTGTAGAGACCACACCGAGAAGGAGCAGGCCAAGAAGGGAGAACAGGAGAAGGGGCCCACTGTCAGAACAGAAGTGCTCCTGGAAGGGAGAGCTAGGGGAGTCCGGAGCTCAAGGCGAGGAGACGAAGGTGAAAAAGTCACTACTGGATGATAGATCTGCCTAGATGGTGAGTCTGAGTGCCCAGCACGTAGCAGGTGCTTATGAAAGACAAGAAGACATGAAATGATTCTGTTCTGCTGTGTGTGGCATAGATTCCAGAGCTGAGGAATCGCGTTCTGGGAGAAATGGACCTGGGCCACCCAGGAAATAAAATAAGCCATTGTCGGGAGAAGGGCTCAGTTAGCCCAAAGGAGCCTGAGATTCCAGCTCTCCTGCCCTCTGGTGTGTTCTGAGATGGCTTTACCCTCCACTCCCATTCCCTTTTGCCCCCTGGGGGGTGATTCATATTTCAATGTATTCCAGCTGAAAAAGGATCAGACGTGAGCAGGTGGTAAGCCAGTACATGGAAATTTGATATATTTTGACTAATGCGGTTTGAAATTTGAAAACTGCAGACAGTTTTATTCAAGATCCATTTTTATACTAACTCATTATTGGAGGAAAAGGCAAGATTTCAGGTTTGCTGTGAACCCAGGCCTGCCACCACTGAGCCCTGCTAAGCAGGCTTGACCCAGCCGGCCGGCCTGCGCACTGCCTGCCTCAGCTACCAGCGCCTCTGCCTTCTCTGCCGGAAACTCTTTCTTTAGCAACCTCTTTCAAGTATCCCACCGGGGGTTACTAGTCCAATTTAATCTGACCTTCAGCCCCACCTCTGTCGCACCAGCTCTAGCAAATCCCTGGAGATGGTACTTAAGACAAGCTTTGTGTTACAGACAGTGGTATTACACAGAATTTCCACTTCCGTCTCCATCTGCCTGGCCCATTTCCCTGGCCTCCTGAGCACGGAGCCCATGGAGACGAAATAAATAATAGAGGTGGGAGACGGATTAGGTTATTGACAAGGGAGCGAGGATGCCGCTCAGGCGAGGTGAAGGGGTGCGTGTTAGGGTGCTGGGAGAAGGTCTCTGAGTGAGCATTGGCCTCCAAGATAAGCAATCTCTTCTCCCATCTTGAGATGCTACATCCATCTTGTCTGAATCTTGGTTCTACCATTTTGGGCAAATCACTGTACTATATTTAACTTCATTTTTCTCAGTGATAAAATGGAGATACAAATACCTTCATGATCCTTTGGGGGGAATATTCTAGAAATACGTGAATTGATCAGTATGGGTAGGTCTGGCACCTAGCAGACATTCCACACAGGTAAACCCCCATGGCTCCCCACTCACCTCCTCTTCTTCATAGGAGTTCTTGTCTCCTCTGAGTAGCTCATGGTCTGGCTGGGAAGGCAGAGAGGAAAGGGGCAGACCTCTGAAAGCCCCGGCCCTGGTGATTTCCTGCTGTATAACCATTAAGGTTTTAGGAACTGAATTTTCTGAAAGGTTCAAGAGGACTTTGACTCGATGAATCTGATGTAAGGAAAGGATCAGGAACTTGGGCAGAGCTATATACACAGAGATGTTCATTCCAGTGTTCTTTAGTTTTAAGCGACTCTTCAAAGAATTGATATATCAATATCGTGACAAATCAGTAGTTTCTGACTAGCTGGTTGTAGTGCCACATGCCTTTAATCCCAGCTATGCAGGAGACTGAGGCAGGAAGGTCCTAAATTGGAAAACAGACTGGGCAATGTAACAAAACTCTGTCTCAAATATAAAATGTAAATAAGACGTGGAGGAACATAGCTGTTATCCTAGCACTCAGGAGACTGAGGCAGGGACATTCCTGTGAATTCAAGGCCAGCCTGGGCTACATAGTGAGTTCAAAGCCAGCCTGCATTACACAGTGAGACCCTGTCTCCAAATAGATAGACAGATAGATAGATAGGCAGGCTGGGAACATGGTTTATTAATCCCTGGGTTCAATCCCCAGTACTATGAGGGAAAAACAAGTTCCTGACAGGTAAAGAGTAATATTTCTCTCACTCCAGCCCTCTAGCTTCCCAGCAGCCCTCTTGTGAGACAACTAATATTACTAATTTCTGCCATGATAATTTATAACAGTGAAAAATGAGAGACAATCTAAGTGCTTCACAGATAAATAAATTATAATCTATCTGTACAGTGGGCTCCTCCTTAGGCTCTATCGTCTTGCCTGTTAACTGTCATTCCTGCTTCTGAAATGCAACTGAGTATTGCCTCTGGCCTGGGGCCCTCAGCATACCCTGTTCCCTCTGGCCCAAATTCCAGCACCTAGTAGGATCCTTTGACCTCCAGATGCTCTAAGCCTTGTCACCCCCACTGAGTAGGGGACCCCCAATGCTCAGAGCCCCCCACTCCCCAGGATCTTTCTCTACAGTCCTGTTTACATGGGACAGGTACAAATGGCCCCAGCTGAGTGACTAATGCCCTTTTCTCTGTCGGACTGCCCTGCCCTGCCCTCCCATTCTGTCTGCTGGGCTCCCTTTGCATCACTAGGACACAGCTGATGATAAATCTCTATGGTTGAAGCTGATAACAAAGGCTACGGAACTGCACATATAGCATGAGCCCAACTTTATTTCTTTAAATAAAATTTTTATTTAAATTTTATATAGCCCTATGTAAATGAAGAAAGTATTGAAAGAAGATACAGTAAGGACCTGTCAGTGATTGTCAAAGGTAATGGGAAGGTAGTGATTTTTCTTCCTTTTTATTTCTATACTTCTTACATTTCCCACAACTGGCATGTGTTATTTTAAAATTAAATAATGATGAGTGACTTTCAAGGAAAATCTGATAGGTGAGAATAGGGCTTGGGGTCTATATGGGAAACCCATTTCTAGAACTCCCTGGCATAAATGTAGGCCCAAGGCCTGGGCATGAGCACAAGGGACTCTGGAGAAACTGCAGGGCTCAGGCGAGCAGGAGAGGAGGCAGTGGGAAGCCAAGGACCTGAGATGCCCAGCTGGGTCCCCAGTGTCTGAAGTGCCCACTCAGGAGAGTCTGCAGTGGGGCTCAAAGGACAAAGGGCTCAGGTGCAGGTCGCCATTTCCCCGTATCTTTTTTTTTTTAATTTCCCTGCATCGTGTGAGGTACATTTCCTAACGTCCAGCTGTCAGTGACAAGAACCTGGACAGAGGCTGGGTCAGCGGGGATTAGACTCCCATATTTGCAAATGCCCTCAACTTCCTCGTCCTTCCTGATTCTTCAGTTTTATCTGACAACCCCCCACCCAGAGTAATGCTTCTTTGCCCACTGCCACACCCGAGTGGCTAACATTGCTGGAGCAAGGCCTCAAGTCAGGCTGGTGGGAGCACCTGATGTGCCCTGTCACCCCACCGAGAGCCCTCTGTGGCCTTCAGGTGACTGGGACAGCTGGCTTATCCAGGATGCAGGACGTCTGTTTCCTCCTGTCTGTCTCTCCCACAACTCTCACCTTTCTCAGCTGAGGATGCCTCTTATGTCATGGGGCATGTAGCAGTGGACCACAGCTAACTCCACGGCCTTCTCTGTGTTTGCAAGTGTCCCCACTACAGGCCAGGTGCTCTTGCTGTGCTCTGGACCTCAGTTTCCCCTGCCCTCCCCTGCCTGTGCTGCAGTGCCTCTCCCCTCTCCTCCCGAATCATGCTTGCTGGCATGCACACAGGTTCTGTTTCTTCCATCTCAGAGCACAAAGCCCGGGAGGACGTGAAGGAGGCAGAGAGGAGGTTAGCGGGTACGGGGTGCAGTTGGATAGCAGGAATGACTCCTGGTGTTCTGGGGCACCACAGGGGGAGTCTGGTAGGCAGTTAATTTTATATTTCAAAGTAGTAAAGCGGATTTTGAATGTTCTCAACATAAAAGAAATAGTAAATAAATATTTGGCTTGATACGTTTGCCTGTTCCTCTAACCCAATCATTTACACATCGTCACATTGTACCCCACAAACATGTATAATTACTGTGTGTCAATTCAAGGTAAAAACTATAATTAACAAAAAAAGTTTAAAAAGAAAAAAAAAATAGGCTCCCTTGGCCCAGTCCCAGGAGGTTCTGCCATTCTTGGCTCTCTTCGTGGGAAAAATGCCTGCACGGTGAACTCTGGGTGTCCAGTAACACGCCTCGCTCCCTGGCCTCCCCACAAGGGATCTTCCCCATCCCACGGCGACAGCAGGGTCACGTGAGCAGGAGTGACCCGTGTACTTGAAAAGATGCAGGTAGCTGGTGGCTGGCTGTGCCCACAGCTTTTCCCAGCACCATTCTGCATAAAGATGCTCTCTTGACCTGGGTCCCTGCGAAGAGCCTCGGCTGTCCAACCATCTCAGAAGCGAGACATAAGCCTTTGTTGTTGTGAGTCCCTGGGATTCTGGGCTCCTCACCTGCCCTGGCCAGGCCAGCTCTGTGTAGTCTCCCCTTCGTCACTCCTGCACCTACTGTCCTGCCAGGAAGGAGCTTGCCAGGGCCTCCAGTTATCTCCACATATCAGTTGGGCACTTTGCTGTCCTCGCATAAACTCTCAGCAGCCCTCATCCCATTGATTCTCTGCTCCTCTGGGAAATTCTCTTGGCTTCAGTGATGCCACACTGCTTTGGCTCTGACTTCACCGGCTGTCTCTTCTCCTTCGCTGGCTCCTCTCTTTGCCCTCCTCCCAAACTGTTGTGCTGCCATAGGCTTCAAGCCTATGCCTTCCCCCTTAACTCTTCTCGGTGACCTCATCCATTCCCGTGATTGAAATGCCATCTCTATGCCGATAGCTCCCAAGTGTACCGCTCACCTCTGGGCTCCTCTTCTGTGCATCGAGCTACTGCCAATTAGACATCCCTATGAGGCATCTTGAGCTTTATCCTAAACTGAGCCGTTGGTTGCCCCAGGCCCATTTCTCTGGGTTCCTTCCATCTCTCCATAGTTCCCTCGTCCTCTGGACCAGAGCTTAGAAGCCACTCAGTGGCCCCCCCCTTTCTCCTGCATATCGCCCCATAGAAACATTTCTCCAGGCTGTCGACTGTCCTGTCTCTAGGACTCCAGTTATCTGTCACAGACAAGAGCCATCGGTCTCCTTGTCTCCCCTTTTTCTCCCCATCAACCCAGTCCCCCAAAGCAGCCCCTCAGATCCACTTACACCATCCCGACCTCAGGCTCTTTGGCGGCTCCTTGCCACACTCAGAAGTAGAGCCAAACCCTTTCGCGTGGCTTCTAGGGCCCTTAAGGCTCGGCTTTCTCCTTTCTGACCTCATCTCCTGGCCCTCTCCCTTCATCTGCACTAAGCCCAGTCCTGCAGCGAGGCCTTGTCAGTTGCCATCCCTCTGTCCAGAAGGCTATTCTTTGGCTGCTTCTTATCCTGCCGGTTTTCGCTCAGATGTCACTCATTGGAAGGCCGCCCCAGGGGCCTCCATTCCTGCATTTGCCTGAATCTTCCCCTCTGCATGTTTCTAGGACCTGCCGTCTGTCATTTGGGATTCGTCTGGTTACTTCTGTTTAGTTGTCTCCCTTCTCAGAATGGAGGCCCGTGAGGGGAGTAGCCATGTGTCCTATCTTTGGGAACTGAGCACAGAGCTCAGACTCACGTGAATGAGGTGGGTGGACAGACGCAAAGCAGGCTGATGGACAGGTATGGGTTGGCTCAGAGCCCAGATGCCAGTCTGGAATGCTTCTCATTGACAGCAAGGAAGAGCTGGCTCTTCCGAGGACTGAGGATAAGGGCACAGTTCAGCACCTGCTTCTCAGAGGCGGGGTCTCAACTTGCGCTTTGCATCGCGGACTGCTTGGCCCTGCCTGATGCTGTAGTTAAACTCCCACCCAGGTCTCTGTGCTTCGCACCCTCCGTGACACTCCCCTACTCCAGCGGGCATCTCAGTAGTCATTTGCCGATGGGGACCCACCCACACCCACAGAGGGGCTTCTTACCAGACACCCCTAGGACATTACACTGAGGGTGTGCCTGTCTGGTTATGAGTGGTCCCCAGTTTTCTGTTGTTTTGGGCAGGGAACTTCCACAAGGTTCCTAGGCAGGAAGCAGGGCCCAGAAATCTCTGGGAACGATGGGCTTCCAGAACGCCTCAGCCATGCAGTCTAGGTTGCATAGTCTAGGCCCCATCTAAGAAGCAATTTGGGTGCTGAGCATGGTGGCTCACGCCTGCAATCCCAGCACTCGGGAGGCAGAGACAGGAGGATTGCTGAGTTTGAGGCTTGCCTGGACTACATAGTGAGCTCAGGGCCAGCCTGAACTGCAAAGCGAGAACCTGTCTCAAAAAAAAAAAAAAAGAAGCAAATTTGGATAACATGAGGGCATGTTTTATGAAGCAGCAAGAGTCCACAGGCCTGGGGCTTCCCACAGTTGGCACTGGCACAGGGGACAAAGTGAAGAGGCCAACCTGCTTTCCCTTTGTCCTAACAAGGAACCTCAACCTTGGGTCAAGCCCTCCTTGGCACTGGATCTGTCAGGACCATCCACCATCTGGGGTCTAGGAGCATCAGGGTGGAAAGAATGAAAATTAATTCCCTTGAGGGTTGGGACAGACCTAAGGCTCTTTGGGAACAGCGCCCTTAGTTAACAACAGCAGCAACACAATCTTTACAGCTGGGGGTGGGTCTCCCCTGTAGTCACCACTGGGCCTAAAAGGCAGGTGCTGACTCCAGCTTCTGTATAAGAAACTGAGGCCTTTGGAAGTTTTGGGACTCACCTGAGTGAGTAAAAGGTGCCAGGCCGTACCCAAGTGCAGAGCTGCCTGTGTGCCAGCATCCGGTCCTGTCCCATGAAGGGCCTCCCTGCACGGAGGTGGTAGACCAGATGGACAAGGGCTTGGGGAGTTTCTCCCCTGGAGAAGCTGGGGGCCCCATGAGTATGGCATTCCCAGCCAGGCCTATTCCTGGGGACCAGCCAGGCAGATGAAAGCTGAAAGGTTATTCCAACGAGGAGCCACCCACTTCTCAGCTGAGAGCAGTCCTGGTGCACTGGTGGAGCCTGGGGTGGGTACATAATTCAGCGTGTCAGGGAGAGCGCGGGAGCTAACGCAAAACAAGAGTGAGCACTGAGATAAGACGGGGACGTGGCACAGCGCCCCTCCCCACGTGTGTCTGTCCTCAGGAGAGGGCCCAGCCTCTTCCCTGACATGTGTTCACCGGAGCTCCAGGATAAAGGGATGCAGTCTGCCGTCAGTGACTCCCAGAGACAAAGTGTGTTCACACATGTACACACACATAAACACACAGCCCTGTACATGCACACACATTAAGGATGCACACCCAGATACACATGCCTGTAGGCCCATATACTGGCTCCTGCTAGCCCAGGCCTGCCCCCTCGATGCAGCTAAGGTGCGTGCCTCATGTCTGCCTGTTTGACCCCAGGGACCACAGTCCTGGCCCCCCATGAGGGTGACTAACATTTTGGTCTGTTTGGGACTGTCTCGACTTTAGCACTGTAAGTCCCACAGGCAAACTCATTCTAGTCACTCTGCCCCATGCCCTTTGGCAGACCTGGGACTGAGTCCTCCTTCCAAGAGCTCCCCTTAACATCTGCCACCTCTGAGATGCACCCATGGGCCTTCAGCAGAGCCAAGATGGCGCCTCTGCTCTCCCCCGGAGATGCTTGGTCCCCTCAGAACTGATAAAAAAAACCACTGTATTTATTGAACATGTACTGTGAGCAGGCTCTGGGGCCAAGAGCTTTCTGACCAGCATCTCTCAACTCTCCAGTGAGTCGGCAAGGGCCTCCCTCACCAGCTGGTTTCTGAGCCCCTACTGTGTGCAGGGATCACGCCCAACAGAATCTTCCTCAAGGAGTCAGTGGGAGGAGCCAGAAAGCAACAAATAAGTAAATGATCTGATATGCTAGAAAATGAGCGCCATGGAGTAATGTAAATGGAAGGGACAGCTTTAAAACAGGCTGCTTGGGGGAAGCCTCACTGTGCAGGGGCCTTGGGGCAGGACTCTGGGATGGTCCAGAGCAGCACAGATGCTCTGTCCACAGGTGAGACAGAGAGAGCACAGCATGGCCGGGAAAGGTGGGACCCCTGGGGCATTTTGTGGGTAAAACAGGAGCCACGAAGGGTTTGGGAGACTGAGATTTTGCTGGGTCTCCTTGGCCGCTGTGTTAGAAGAGGTATGGAGGCAAGAACAGGGGCAGAGGCAAGCGGTGATGGTAGTGACCGCGCCAAGTGACAGGCTCAGGACAGATCCTGAAACTGAGGTGTCAGGGCTTCCAGGGAGTTGGTTGTGGAGTGAGGGGAAGAGTCGCCATGACTCTATGGTGGTCAACAGAACAGCCACAGGGAATGGAGCCCCTTTACCTGGGGGCTGTAGAGGATGTGAGGAGGAAGAGCAAAGCCCGATGACATTTGGCAGCTAGTGAGGTGAGGCCGGTAGACACATATTTACACTTGAGAGGGCCAGTTAGAACTTAGTGACTGCCCCCAATTTGCAGATGAGAAAAATGAGGCTTGCAAAGCAAGGATAACACTCATTAAGTGGGGAAGTCAGGATTTGAATCCAGGTCTCTCTGGCCCCAAAGCATGTTCTGTGGCCCCATATCCAGCAGTGGGGGCTGATAAGGGAGCCCAGCTGTGCTCTGGGCAGCTTCCTTGGCTCCAGGTTTGAATCAGGCTGTGGGGGTGGGGGTGGGGGGGTGGAGGGGACTCACCGGGAAAGGGCTTGTGCTTAGTTAGGACACAAGTGGTAAAAGTGCCAAGTGCCCTGAGGCGCCAGCAACCCCTTGAGTGCAGTGGGCCTGGCTTGAGGCCTTCATCCAAGCAGCAGAGAGCATTGGGTTAGCATCGATTGGCTTAGAGTGAGCATCTGGTGAGGCTGGGGGCAGGGGGAGCGCAGCCAAGCAGGAGGACGAGAAGGAGGAGGAGGAGGAGGAGGGAGGGCTGCTGAGCCAGAGAGCTGACCACGTGGCTGACCGCCTTCCAAGCCTGGTGAGGACCACGGTCGTGCAGAGGGAGGGGTGGGTGTCAGGACGGCCCTGCCCCCTTCATCCTCGCCAGTAGGTGGGAGGAGTAGCCTGAGACTTGATTTGGAGCTGTGAGGGCCATAACCTTGTCCCACTGCCCTGACCCCAGCTATACTACTTACCTCCTTTCCTCCTCCAGGGAACTCTAGGTAAAGCATGTGGTAAGAGTTAAATCCAGGTCCGGCAGGGCCCGTGCCACTCTGGCCATCTGGCCTGGGCCTGGGCCTGGAGCAGGAGCCCAGTCAATGCTAGTTCTAGTGTAGAGCTCTTTGGCCACCAAGCTCTGGGTTTTCCTGCCCCAGCTGTGCTGAAGTTACAGGCTCTTTGGAAGCTCTGCCTAATTAGAAGAGAGCAGAAAAAGATGGCATCTGCCACCTGACTTCTTGCCTCAGTGCCTTTGCACATGCTCTGCCCTCTGTCTTCGCCTTCCCACCCATCTAACCAGGTCTGGCCCTCACGAAACCATTCTTAAGGTTGGTGGCTGCCAAAAAGACAGTATATGGTGGCCATCTGTACTCAGACCACTCCCCAACTGGCCCCCGCCTGGCAAGTAGGGGTTAGGATTTGCAGAAAGGAGGACCAGACTCGGTGCCACCTCCCTTGTCTGTATATCCTCTATGCTGGTGCATGTTGAACCTGAGCCAGCTTACTGAGTCCCCAGGTGGCAGAAACACTTCTCAGCGCCATTTCACAGATCTGCTCCAACAGGTTGGGGAACTACGGGTGCCACGTTGTTAACCAGCAAGAGAATAAGGTTGGCAGATGGCACAGGGGCAGCAGGGGCCTTTCTGAACCCCTCCCCATCCTTCCCATCCCACACCTGGGCTCTGGGGCCCAGCACCTGACCAGGCAGCCTGGTCCTATGAGCTCCCCACCCTGTTAGTGAGGCATGAGGCCTCGAGGCTTCCTCCGGACCCTCCCCACACTGCCACCTCCCGCTCTCCGGACTCCTGGACAGGCACGAATGGAAGCAGGAGCGCGCGAGGCTGTGGGGTCCCTGGTGAGCTATGATATACAGGCTGCGAGGTTTGGAGCAGTGAGGTGCAGAGTGCATCACCCCGAGAAGGCAGGCAGGTGAGGCCCAGGGCCGACCTCTTCTGAGCCGTCAGTCCGAGCCCAGCCCCCACCCCACCCAGGAGGGGGCTGAGGTGGCTGTGTGGGGAGCACAAGGCCCTTCCATGGAGATGTGGATCCCTGCTAATTTGCAGTCTTAAAATGCACAGCAGAGGCACGGGCCTCATTGTTAGTACATTAATCAGGCAATCAGCGAATCGGGGCTCCCAAAGGCCGCGTGGAGGGGGCACAGGAGGAGCCATGGCAACGTAGCTCCTGCCTCCATAGGAAGAAATCTGCAGTGTGATGATCCAGTAAAGCACTTACTGGCTAAACTGGGGGTGCCCAAGGTGGGTAGAGCTGACCAGAGCAGATAGTCAGGTCTTCAAGGTGGAGTAGCTTCCAGGGAGCAGAGGCAGTCAGCCCCATTCCCCAGTGGGAGGGCGGGTGTCTGGCAGGACAACCTCCCTGGCACAGGCCCTGGCACTTGGCAAGCTGAGGGATCGAGAGCAGCCCCCTGGGCCCGATACCAACGTCCTTCTCTCTCCCAGAGAGCCCTTTGATGTCCTCTGGCCTTTGGCAGGAAGCAACCGTCCCATGTAGACCCTGTGGCCTTGTTGCCGCAGACCCTGGCACAGCAGCACGTTCCTTCTTGAGGTAACAGGGAAGTGAGCCCGCCCTGAGCCCCGCCTTGGCTGGGGTCCCTCATTCTCCTGTGGCCTCTCAGAGGAAGGTGAGGAGGACCCAGGCCTTGCTCCCACCTTCATGCCGCCTGCCTTCGGCTCCTTCCTCCTGCCACCGTGCATTCACAAGTCTTCTAAGCCCACACCTGGATTTGTGAGCACTTCGGCTTTTCACTTAAACTGAGCTGGTCCTGGCTGGTTTCTCTCGTATACTGGCATGCCTAGAGGTACCAGCTTTCTTTTCTTGGTGCTTGGAGTACATCTTCCCTTGAGGGACCCCACCCTGCTTCTCTAGGGGCCTTAGAGAGTTCAAGCCACAGCAGCAGGTAGAGGAAGGCCACCCCACACCCCACCGCATGGGGTAGGCCTGAAGATCAGAGAGCGCAGACAGTGTTCTGTAAACTCCAGTGAGCTGTATAAATGTCGAGTGGTATTAGCGCTAAGCCTGACACAACCCCCTCTCCACCCCCTCCCCACTCTGCAGCTGTGGACTGAAGCTGGGAAATGCCTTTGTCTTTTCAGGACCCCTGGTGGCAACTGCACTGTTGTGTCCCCTTCACCCTGAAGCGTGGGGTGGGCATGTGGGCACTGAGTGCCCTTGGGTCACGAGGGAGCACCCAGGCTCCCACAGACTGGCTGGGAGGAGCCAGACCCTGGGGAAGACTTGGGCAGATGTGCCTTCCCGGGAGAAAGCTGCTGGGCAGGGGGAGGAGTGTGAGCTGAGCCAAGCGAGCCAGGGGCTGGTCCTATGGAGTGGGGCAGGCTCCCCAACTCTCGGCAGGGCTGGGGCTCCTGGGCAGATGGAAGCAGCAGTGGGGCAGGAGGCTACATCCGGGTCTCCATGCGGGAGGGCTGCCAGAGTCATTGTCTTATAGGCATGCGCTGGAGGGAGAAACTGAGGTAGAGATGGCCAGCGCCATGGGCTGGCCTATAAGATATTCAGTGTCTGGGGCAATGGGAGGCACTGCAGGGCCACACAGGGAATGGCTTGGTTCAGAAAGGGTCCTTGATGTAGTCTTGCCACCACAACTGAGGGCATAATTGCTCCGAAATCGCAACCGAACCCAATTATGCAAAAAACTAAATTATGTGTGATGATTTTTATGTGTGCTGGAAACGTTCAGCTGAAACCGGGTGATTGCAGGGGGACAGGAAGCAGCTGCCACTCTCTGGGAGCCCATAACTCCCAACAGCTGGGAGCTGTCACTTTTGTACAACGCTGTTTCTGCTGGGAACAAGGAGGTGGCAGTGGGGGTAAGACCCGCTCAGCCAGGGGCCTGGGCAGTGGCTGGGCCTGGGCGGCAGCAGGCCTGAAAGATGGGTTCTGAAGTGGCCAGGAAGATGGGTTCTCTCATCTCACGTGCTCTGGGCACAGCTGGCAGCTGGAAGACTGCTGGACTGCCCCAGGCACCCTGGCTCTCTCAGAGGGTCGGCTGGACAAGCTGGAAGGAAAGGGGCAAGAGGCCAAGCCAGGGAGGAAGGAGATGACTGCTGGGCCCTCTAGGGTGGTGTCTGTAGGCCTGGAGCCTGTCCTCTCCACCCTGGCGCGCCTGCCCGGCCACTTGGGGCAACTGTGACCCTGGAAAAAGGCAGGTAATGGCGACCGTCCCTAATGAGGCTGCTCCGATAATGAGTGTGGGGCTATTACCCAACCACAGGCTGGACACATCCGAAAATAAATTATTTTAAGTATCCATTAACGAATGTCTAATTAATGCCCAATTAGAGGGAAGCTACAGAGGAAATGCTCTGGACAGTTGAGAGGCAAGGTCTGGCTTTGCAGACACAGCCTGGAAGCAAAGAGGGGCACAGGAGTAGAAGAAGGTGGACCCGGATGGGGGCAGCATCAGTCTGGCAGTTTCATGAACCCCAGAGTAGCATCACATGCCACCCTGGTGCCACCCCTAGTTCCCCACAGACATGTGAGATCTCCATATGCCTGCACAGCTCTGGGGGGAAGCACGATCCCTACCTGCCTTTTAGAAATGAGGAAATGGGGACACAGAGGGGACATCGCGTACTTGAGGATTGTGGAAGGCAGTGTAAATGAAACGTCTTTTGAGGTGCACTTCGGTGTCATACATGAGCACTTTGCTTGTTTTGGGAAATAATTTAAATAAAATGATTCCTCAGGACTCTGTGGGAAATATTTACTTTGTTAGAATAACTGTCTGTGAATGCCGATCACGGTAAGCAAGTGGCTGAACTGGGACAAGAGGCGGAGGTTGGCTGGCTGGCACAGCCTGAGCGGGCAGGGCTTGGGAGCGTTTGGGGCTGGGGGTGATCAGGACCTTCTCCCCAAATATATCTCCCCGCCAGGCAGGGGATTAATCCTCAATAGGTGGGGAGTGGCAAAAAAGTAGGAGAGACTTCCTGTCTAAGACAGGGTCCAGGCAAGGACTCTGACCTCTGTGTCCCTCCATTCTGCGGCCAGGCTCTCAGGGGCTACCTGACAGGCCCTCAGCCCAGGCCAGAAGGGGACGGAGCTCCGGCAGGCCCGGGACCTGCCCTGCACCCTGTCGGATTCCTACCGCTTCGGGCAGCCCCTGACTGGCTCTGCTGTCTCTCTCCCCGCCAGGGTGCTGTGTGGAATTGCTGCTGCTGCTGCTGCTGCTGCTGGCCATCGAGCTGCCTCTAGGCAGCGGCTGCCCGAGGGACTGTGTGTGCTATCCAGCTCCTATGACAGTCAGCTGCCAGGCGCACAACTTCGCTGCCATCCCTGAGGGCATCCCCGAGGACAGCGAGCGCATCTTCCTGCAGAACAACCGCATCACCCTCTTGCGGCAGGGCCACTTCAGCCCCGCCATGGTCACCCTGTGGATCTACTCCAACAACATCACCTTCATTGACCCCAACACCTTCGAGGGCTTCGTGCACCTGGAAGAGCTGGACCTGGGTGACAACCGACAACTACGGACACTGGCGCCTGAGACCTTCCAGGGCCTGGTAAAGCTTCACGCCCTCTACCTCTATAAGTGCGGGCTCAGTGCGCTGCCGGTGGGCATCTTTAACGGCTTGCATAGCCTACAGTATCTCTACCTGCAGGACAACCACATCGAGTACCTGCAGGATGACATCTTTGTGGACCTGGTCAACCTCAGCCACCTGTTTCTTCACGGTAACAAGCTCTGGAGCCTTAGCCAGGACACCTTTCGGGGCCTGGTGAACCTAGACCGGCTGCTCCTACATGAAAACCAGCTGCAGTGGGTCCACCGCAGGGCTTTCCACGACCTGCACAGGCTGACCACTCTCTTTCTGTTCAACAACAGTCTCTCAGAGCTGCAGGGCGACTGCCTGGCCCCCCTGGCAGCCCTGGAGTTCCTCCGCCTCAATGGGAACGCCTGGGACTGTGGCTGCCGGGCACGCTCCCTGTGGGAATGGCTGCGGAGATTCCGAGGCTCCAGCTCCGCTGTTCCCTGTGCATCCCCCGAGCTGCGGCAAGGCCAGGACCTGAAGCTGCTGCAGGCCGAGGACTTCCGGAACTGCACGGGCCCGGCGTCCCCCCACCAGATCAAGTCACATACCCTCACCACCACTGACAGGGCTGCCCGTAAAGAGCACCACCCGGCCCATGGCCCAGCTAGGGACAGGGGCCACCCGCACAGCCATCAGCCTGGCTCCAGGTCAGGCTACAAGAAGCCAGGCAAAAACTGCACCAGCCACAGGAACCGCAACCAGATCTCCAAGGCGGGGGCCGGAAAACAGCCCCATGAGCTGCAGGACTATGCCCCCGATTACCAGCACAAGTTCAGCTTTGACATCATGCCCACGGCTCGGCCCAAGAGGAAGGGCAAGTGTGCCCGCAGGACCCCCATCCACACCCCCAGCGGGGTGCAGCAGGCCTCTTCGGCCTGTTCCCTGGGAGCCTCGCTCCTGGCCTGGATACTGGGGCTGGCAGTCACTCTCCGCTGAGGACCCAGGGCGCCAGCACCCAGCACTGCCACATGTCCACCAAGGAACAGAATTTCTTTTCTTCTTTTTTACAAATGCAACATCTGCTGGGTTTCAGGAAAAGGCTGATAGAGCCTTCAGCTGCTGTCTGGACCCTACCTGGTGGATTATAAACCCAAAGTGTACAGCCCTAGGTGGGAGGGGGGTTAGCAAACACGTCTCCCTCAGCTGTCCTAGCAGCCCCCGCCAAGCATTCAGACAGCATCCACTCCGGCAAGGCTGTAAAAATCACGCACAGTGAGTCCTTCCTTAGCAGCAATGGGACAAGTGCCCCTCAAGTGGGCTGGGCTCTGTGGAATCCCGATCATTTGGAGAGGCCTGAAGGCCCCACCATTCCCGGAGGAAGCAAGACTCAGAACAAACAAGGTTCACCAGAGATGGCTGGGTTGATCAGCAGTCTAAGAGCATGTGAGCAGGTGGCATCTTGGCCTATGCCTGAGGCCATGTAGTGAACCTGCCCTGAATCCAACCCTAGGTCACTTTCAGTCCCTCCCTTGAGGGTAACGCCTCTTGTTCCTGATGTCTCAGGCAACCCTGGCAGACCCAGGTCCAGCTGCTGGGCTCTAAGAACCAACCCACCAAAGGAAGATCATCAGAGGCTGAAATTTAGAACTTTACCACATGCAATGAAATTCTCACAGAAGGTGCAGTTTTATACCTAAATCCACATATATATATATATATATATATATATATACATGCACTCACACACACACTCCACATATAAATATATATATATATACAAATGCACAGATTCCTGCCCTACTCCGTTACCAAACTGTATGTCTTATCATGTTTGTAAACTATACAGAAAACTATATCTGCTTAACTAAGGGTTGTATTGGTGATTTCTAGCAAGAAAAAAGTTACAGAATTTTTGTCTAGAATCCCAACCTGGCAACAATAGTCCCTATGTAACCTGGGCTTGCCAGGACTTGGGGCAAGATGTCGGTGGGATAGAAGGTTAGAGAGAAAGAGAGGCAATGAGTTTCGCTTCAGGGGACCAATATTCTTAGATATTTAGAACATCACCTTGTTTTTATATGCAACACAAGCCTGTCTGGCACCCCAGAGCACCCCATCATCCCTACTATAGAAGCTGTGGGTATCAGGTGAGAAGGGAGAGGCAACTTGTTGGACAGATGTCAGGGAGCCAGGAACTAGGGGCCATCAAGACAGAGAAGGGAAGGAAGAGGCTTTGGGGTTTTTTAGCCAGCAGGCACAGCAGCGTCCACAGTGTTAGTCCAAGTGTCTGGACAGGGTCATCAGCCTAGCGTTCGACCAGCAACCAACTGGACAGAATAGGGAGACTCTGAGTGGGAGTCCAGGTCTCTAGCATGACTCTATGCTGAATCTTAACTTGAAACTCTTAGGTGGGTGACCCAGCATGGGTCCTGTGTAGCTTGGCATGAAGAAAGTGTTTGGTGCCCTTGCAGAAGAAGAATGAGAAGGGCATTTCAAGAACCATCTCAGGCACTCTGCATTGCAGAGGCCCTATCCCTCCTGCCCCTTCCGAGAGGCCCATGAATGGGCAGAGATCACAGGGCCAGACTTGGGGGTCAGGAGTGGGGACGGAAGGCATGCAGGGAACAGAGCGGGCCACCCCACACACAGCGGAGAGGCCTGCTGGCCAGGAGCTGGGGCAAACAGTCTTTTTTGAGCTTTGCACAGATCTGGATTCCCCACCAGAGAGGGTGAATGTGAGGAGTGAGGAACACTGAATCCAATTAAGAGAGAAAAATAATAAAAAAATTTTCTCTTGGACAAGAACACTGTTTTTCATTTTCTAACCCTGCATTCCTGAAGGTGGTGGCAGATCCTGGGCTTGAGGGGTAGGCGAGCCTGGCCTAGCACAGCTCTGGGAACACAGCACATTCATTGGCAGGAGAAGCCGTAGGGAGTAGGGCTGCACTGACTCATGGGGATATATAAGAGTATGCACACATGCATGCATAAATGCATCTGCATGTGCACATGCACGTGCGCACACGCACGCGCGCACACACACACACACACACACACACACACACACACTGGGTCTCTGATCTCTGGACTTGCCCCTCACCTACCCAGAACATGGTTCTCGTCCCACATTCCAGGTGCACCGGGTTGGCACTGTCTCCGTGTCTCTCCAGAGCAGACTGGTCCCGGGTCCTTCCTGGCCTCTTACCAAGAGCCTCAGATGTAACCGCTGAGCTATCGATTTTCATAGGGCTAGGAGGTGGCAGGGGACAGCCAGTTCCTGGCACCTGGCTCTGGGTGGGTTTCCCAGGAGCCCAGGGACTACCCAGGATGACAGTGGAAGGTCCTGGAGGCTCCGTTTGCCTCGCTGGCTTTGGCAAAAGGAGTGAGTTCCCAAGATGGGCATGGAGGGCTGTGTGTTCAGGTGTAGATAGGCAAATCTTCTGACGCAGCTTGGGACGGTCACCAAAGGGGCTGGGGTGAAAGCAGAACAAATCGTTTCATTCCTGTCGTCACTCCTGATGGTCTCCCTGATCTGACCCAGCCTGGAGCCGGAGCCTGACTGTCCCTTAGAATCCAAAGAGGTTGTTATGTTGTTGATTTCATTTCGAACTTCAGACAGCAGAGCCCTCAGTGGGAAAATCAAGAGTCTAAGCACTTTATTAAATTTTTAAAAAAAGACTTAGTAAGTCCTGTATGGTGAGAGTAGAATGTCAAAAGGAAAAATGCTAATGTCTTTTAAAGGCACTGCTTCTGTCCAGCCTGACACAGTTTCTGGTTGCCCACTGTTATTACAGGCCCGGCAGTGGGGGGTCCAAGACGCCAGCTGTATTTTTAGTAGCTTTCTCTTGTAGGAAGCTGGGGGAATGAAAGGCGGTTCTGTTGCAGATGACATCGCTTGTCACTGGCCAGCTCGTATGCTGAGTTCTCATGACCCCTTTGTTCTGATGACACTATTATCCCAAACCTCAAAGCAAATTGATGCCCTCAGGGGCAAAGCAAAGCTTCTCTCTCAGCAGATCTGGCCACCCCCTGAGTTGCTCAGGCCGGGAGTTATGGTCCCATTTTCCCAGGGTCAAGGCCACGCCCCTCTGTTCTGCCGTGCTCGGCCCCAGGAGGGACGCTCTCCTCTCCTGCCTTGGACTCCCAGCAGGCCGCCCTCCACTGCGGGATGACTGAGAGATAGGGACAGCTTGTGCCGGAGGAGCAGGGTGGGCCTTGCTGGTCTCAGAGTCTTTCCACACAACTCATAACACCCCACAGCTTGGTTGGCTCTCATTTGTTCTTTTCGCAGACACTCATCAGGGGCCCCTGGTACCAGCCATTGTCCAGGCTCCCGGCATACAAGTGAGAACCATTGTAAAGAATTAAGATCCTACCTGTAGAAACATGTTCCCTGCTGGTGTGGGGTTGGTGCCTATTACCACCTGTGTCCCACGAAGATGAGAAACTGCTGGGATGGGGCACTCAGAGAGAGCGTCGGGGGAGGGGACACTGACGGTCCCGGAGCGGGGGGGGGGGGGGGTTCC
>PVIC010004033.1:0-12055 GCA_004025085.1 Thryonomys swinderianus | reverse complement strand
CGCCCACCCCCAGCCTCTCCACAAGCACGTGGCCCCCACCGTAGCACCCTGGCGGATGTTCCCCAATAGTGGGTTTCATCATCGCGACTTGCCTCTTGTGCTCAGCCAGATCCTTCCTTTGTGCCAGCGAGCTCGAGCGCTTGCTGGAAACCTGCCTGGGCTACAGTCTCGTTCCCAGACACCTGCTGCTTCCAAGCCCAGAATGTATTCCACAACCGCTTAGTCTCCATGGCCTGTGTCTCCCGCTCTCCCATCCCCCAGGGCCCGCTCTCAGCCGCCAGACACCCCTACCCTGACATCTTTCAGCGATCTCCCCTCGTGCGCATTCCGGTAGACCACCAGCATCCCAGGACCCCTCCCCTGAACTGCGCCTCCTTTCCTCCTTCTGCTAGAGCTGTTCATCACCAGAGAGCCAAGAATTCCTCTTAGCAAATGTTTACTCATCACCTAACTAATCACCCAGCAATCCTTGGCCAGCAGGGACTCCAAAGGCCTGTGAGCGGCTCTCAGGAGCTGGGGAGCCAGGAGGACTTCTCAGAGGAGAGGCTGCGGGGCCTGGGCTTGGAGATAACGGGAACTCTGAGAGAAGGTTGGGAGCCCTCAGTAAATCCTTCTTCATATTCATACAGAGGCCCTAAACTGCTCCTTCCAGTCCTGGTCAGATACCCTCCCAGTCTTCCCTGACCTGGAGGAAGCCATCCTTTCTCAAGAAAAACCATGTGCACATTCTGATGGGGTCCTGTCCGATAGCGATTTGAACCCTCCTGACCTGCCTGTGCTGGGTCCTGGCTCATTTCCTCCCAGTCTTGCTCTCTGGCTTCACCTTTCTCTAAGTGGGAGGTTAGCCCATCAGCCATTACTCCATCCATGTCACCAGTGCCTCACTATCAGCTCGTAATGGGCCAATTTTCTTTTACCTTCTGTCTACCTGGAAAATATCTCAAGAACTTCTGATTGTGCGTTAAAATATCCTTTACAATTCCATGCTCAATATCTCTTTCTGCTCCTCTAATTGTCCCTTTTAACTCACTGCACTTTCTGTATAAATCTCCCAGCCTCCCCCTACACAGACTGTTAATAAATACAGTCTCTAAAAAAGTATACATAAACATCTATTGTTGGCTAAATAACTGCCAGCACAATCAAAAAGCCAGAGAAAGAGAGAGACATGCTCAGCGTGATGAATGCCCACCTGCCTTCTCTCTCTTGTGGTCCTGGCTCTGTTAAGAGGGCTGCTGAAATCAAGGTAGTTGATGGCCCTAAAAAGTCTCCTGGCTGCTGGGATGGAGGGTGTTCCGGGGAAGAAATAAGGAAAGCGAGTAGCTGCGGGGCATACTGACAGGGCTCCCTCCAAGGACAGGGAGGGAAGGGACGGAGGAGACCTGGCATAGGGGGCAGCGGCTAATTTAAGCACCATTTCAGCGGCCCTGTACCTCCAAAAGAAGTGGGTCAGCCTCCTCCAACACACAGCGCCAGCCTGCACTGCGGGCCCGCCCCCCATCTCTCTCCTTTCAGCTCTCACTTCTCATTACAGCCATTAGTTTCTAAGCACAGGAGGGTGGGGATGGCTGTACCTTTGTGTCACCGGTTTCCGTGTGGCAGTGTGCACACTAATGGCATGCCTGCACGGCAGAATTTGACATTGATACTGCAAAACGCACTCGGGTCGTGGGGCTTTCCAAATTGGCTGAGGCTCCACACCAACCCCTGCTCCTTGACCCAGAGCCTGGGAGCCCCCGCCGGCCCAGCTTCTGTGTTCTCTGAGGGCCTCCATGAAGAGAGGAGGAGAGACATGTATTAAACTCTTCAATCTCTGTAAGTACCATTTCTCTGGAGACCCGCTCGGAGGAGGAAGACGGAAATGCACTATTCGGGACCTAAGAGTGAAAGAGGTGTTGGGGTGCTGAGGAGCCTTCCTTCACCTCCCCCACCCCGACTGCTGGAGTGGTCACGGGCTGGACAGTCGCTCCAGCCAGAGAGAGATTTCAGGGATAATCATCGAATGAGACTTTCTCAGTGCCAGGGGCCAGTAGGACACACCTATCAACGAGGCAGCGATGGGTGGGGGGGCAGGACCCCAAAGGGCACACATCTACAGTGGCGCTCAGAGGGAGAAGTACAGCTCAATGGGCAGTCACGTGGCCAATGAGTGAGAGACATGGAAAGATGTAAATAGGAGGATGCCATAGACAAAGGCCTCTATACACATGTGTACACACACTCACACCCAGGCATGCACGCGGGCACACACCCACACGTGTATGTGCTTGTGCATTGCTCAGAGGTGGCATCCTGTCATTCTCCCTCATACAGCCCAGTATGAGACACTCATGTTGCCAAAAGATCTGAACCCTCATAGGGTACAAGACTCTGGGATGCCTCACAAAGAGGATGGACTCAACATACAGCATATGTTCCAGCCAAAGAGGCAGCAGTTAGACACCCAAATCCTCCTGTACTGGATTGCAAGGCAGCCATCGGGAGCAGGGTACAGGGGCCTGTCACAGATGTTGCTCTGACATTGGCCGCCCAGGATTGGCGATCTGGTTCGGACCTGATATATGCATCCCTCAAGGCTCATGTGTTGGGGACCTGGCTCTCCAGGCAGCAGGGTTCAAAGCAAAGCTCTGACATCAGCAGTGGATTGATTGACACACTTGCAAAACCAGAATTTGATAGTGTGATTGGGAGAGAATGGAAACAGGAGGTAAGGCCCAGCTGGAGGGAGTGGGCTGTGGGGTGTGACCTTGGGAATTCTGGGATTTTGACATGTTCCTCTCGGGGGCTGTCCGTCTCCTTGTCTTTCTGCTTCCTGTCTGCTCTGAGATGAGGAGCTTTGCTCTGCCACACCCTTCACCTGGTGGCACTGCCTCGGCACAAGCCTAAAAGCAAGGAAGCCAGAGGACAATGGGCTGACGCCATGAGTTCAGGGAAACTTTTCCTCTTGTAAACTGTTGTCCTCAGGTACTTTGTAACAGCAGTGGAAATCCCACACAGGAGCACAGTCAGCTGTGCGTGAAGGGGGAAGATCTGGCCTGAGCCCTGAGTACTGGTCTTTCTCAGTGAATCTGGTCCCCAATATGGTTTTTCTGACTTCTAGTCAGCGAAGGCTTTGAGGAGGCTGTGAGCCTTCCGTCCTACCAGTGCCATGACCTGTGCAAAACGTGGCCCGAGGCTCTGTGGTCCCCAGACAGCCAGGCCACATTGACAGTCTCCCCCTGCACAAGGGGTCACAGGGGTCTTTAAAGTGTTTTTATTCTTCATCCAGGCATCGGAGCCTCAGAGGCACCGAGGTCCCTGACCTCTCATCTCGCCTGCCACCGGGAGAGTCTCTCACTCTTTTATCTGTGGCATTTAAAGTGTCACCGAATGTCTGGCACTTTGTGAGTCAAAGGTACAGACTCTTCTGAGTTTCCACACCAGCATCCTTTCCAGAAGCCAGCCCCAGGCTGGTCTCCTCGAGGACCTTTGTTGGCTGAGTGTAGTGCCCAATAAGCAGGTCCCACTCAGCACCCACGGGGGCCGGGTATTCTGCTGGCAGTTGCCGCACAGTTCTCCTGGCTTCAGACCTCTGCCCATGTGCCACCCCCAGCTGGTCCTGCTGCTATCCTTCCCGGTCCCCACGGTAAATATCGCTCCTCACCTCACAGAGAGGGGGAGCTCTCCCTGAAATCCCACCTGCTGCAAAGATAGATTCTCTGCCCCTTTGACCTCACACTGAGCGTGATGCTCACCTCAGTTTCCCCAGAGCTATGGAAGCTGCTCCCTCTCTCCTCCACTATTGGCTTTCTCACTCAGAAACAGCTTCATTTCACAAAATCGCTGATCCACCTCAGCCCTTCAGTCAGGCCGCAGGCAGGCCGTGGCCTTGTCTTCTTCTTCATCCATTTCTTCTCCAACGGCCAGTGGCAAGTTAAATGAGAAAGCAATTTAGAGTTGGAAAGTATTTCAGGTTTTCCAAACCCACTCACAGACACAGCCTCATGTCCTCTGGGGAGATTTGACTGTAACCTCAACTTTGCAGATATAAAGAAATGGGCCTTCTAGTTACTCAGGTCTCTGTTTTTGTTTTTTTTCGAGACAGGGCCTCGCTTTGTAGTTCAGGCTGGCCCTGAGCTCACTGTGTAGCCCAGGCAAACCTGGAACTCAGCAATCCTCCTGCCTCTGCCTCCCAAATGCTGGGATTATAGGTGTGAGCTACCACGCCCCGCACTGTGGTATGTGGTATTGATGGCTGGTGGGCGTGAGTCTCCACGCCCAGCATTGTATTCAGGTCTCTGTGTTTGAGCCCAAAACCTGCAGCGCCCTAGGACAGTTGTGCCTGCCCATCCATTCCCCCACAGGAATCCAAGTGTGTCAGGCAGCCTCTGGTCCAGGCATTCCCTAGTGGAGACCTGGTCCCCTTGTCAGCCACAGGTGGGGGGGGGGGTTCAGAGATGGGGGAGGGGTCCAGCTCTTCCTTTTCACCCTCAGGGTTTTCAAACTCTGAGGAGGTGGTTTGCAAAAGCCTCAAAGACCAAAGACCAAGTCAGACCCACCCTGTAGCTTTTTTTTTCAATTGAGACAGGGTCTCACTTAGTAGTTCAGGCTGGCCCTGAGCTCACTATGTAGTCCAATCAAGTCTCAAACTCAGCAATCCTCCTGTCTCTGCCTCCCGAGTGCTGGGATTGCAGGCGTGAGCCACCACTCCTGGCACTGTGGTATGCGGTGTTGATTGCTGGTGGGCGTGAGTCACCTTGCCCAACATTGTATGTGGTTACCGGGATCGAACTCAGGGCCTTGCACTTATGAGGCAGGCGCTGGAACCACTGAGCTAAATCTCCAGCCATCACCCTGTAGCTTTTACTAGAGATTCTCTCTGCTGTTCTGACCACTTAAACTTCCCCAAACAAGGTCACTGTGATTGCCACCAAGGTTAGCAAAGGAGCTGGCAAACCCACCCCACCCCCACCCTGAGGGACCCAGGTGCCTTCATTTCAGTCAGCAACAGGGTGCTGTGGCAGACCATTACCACCTGGCCAGAGTTGTTCCTCGAGCTTTCTTTGCTTGCCTTTCACTCTCTTTCTTCCTTCTTTTTTCTTCTTTCTCTTCTCTTCCTCTCACTTTGTCTCGCTTTCTGTCTCCTTCCTTTCTTTACTTGTTTCCCTTCCTTCCCTTTTGTTTCTGAACTAGGGATTGAGTACTGGTGGCTCCAGTTTTCACAACTTTTTGTCCTCCAAATTGTTTTTGACGATCCCTGTTTGGGCCTCTTCTCAGTGCTTTTGTGCATTCTGTGATGTTCTGGGAAGTTATGTTTTCTTTTCATTGTTTCTGTTTGCTTAAAAATTACTTAAAATCCTCATAGTAATTTTCAACCAAATATGTCTATTTTGCTTGGAATATTTTCATGAATTTTAGATTTTTGTTTCCAAACTTAAACCATCTAGTAGCAAATTGGCTTTAAAAATGAACAGACAGGGCCGGAGATTTAGCTCAGTGGTTCTGGCACCTGCCTTGCAAGCGCAATGGTCCTGAGTTCAATCCCAGTAATCACATACAATGCTGGGCGTGGTGACTCACGCCCACCAGCAATCAATACCACATACCACAGTGCCAGGCGTGGTGGCTCACGCCAGTAATCCCAGCACTCGGGAGGCAGAGACAGGAGGATTGCTGAGTTCCAGGCTTGCCTGGGCTACATAGTGAGCTCAGAGCTGGCCTGAACTACAAAGTGAGACCCTGTCTCAAAAAAAAAAAAAAAAAAAAGAACAGACAGGGCCAGGGATTTAGCTCAAAGTGGTACCACACTTACCTTGGAAGCACAAGGGCCACAGTTTGATCCCCAGTTCAGCAAAAAAAAAAAAAAAAAAAGAACAAACACTAGTTCAAGTATTACTTTATCCTACATGATATAACAACCTTTTACAATATATCTGAGGAATGTTCTTTTGTTTTTTATCTTTTATTTTAGAATTAACAACAGAATCAGTGGAACTGAGAAAAGCACAGGGAGGTGTTGTTCAATAGTAACAACATATTAAAAAGAAGAAAAATACTAAGCATGGTGGTGCATGCCTATAACCCCAGCACTGAGGAGGCTGAGGGAGGAGGATCACCACAAGTCTGAGACCAGTCTGATCTACATAGTGAGTTCAAGGCCAGCCTGGACTACATAGAGAGACTTTCTATTTAGTGAGTGTGAGACTTTGTTTCAAAAAAAAAAAAATCGGGCTGGAGGGTTAGCTCAGTGGTTCCGGCACCTGCCTTGCAAGCGCAAGGTCCTGAGTTCGATCCCCGGTAACCACATATAATGCTGGGCATGGAGACTCACGCCCACCAGCAATCAACATCGCATACCACAATGCCGGATGTGGTGGCTCACGCCTGTAATCCCAGCACTCGGGAGGCAGAGACAGGAGGATTGCTGAGTTCGCGGCGGCTTACCTGGGCACCATAGTGAGCTCAGGACCAGCCTGAATTACAATGCGAGACCCTGTCTCAAAAAGCAAAAAAAAAATCTACATTCTGAGACCCTGTATCAAAATACAAAAACTAAGGGCCAGGGATTTAGTTCAAGTGGTACCGCACCTACCTTGAAAGCATAAGAGCCAGAGTTCGATCCCTGGTACCCCCACACACACACACTAAGTGAAAGACCAAAATGCAAGAAAAAGAAGAAAATAGTATCAGTGAATGATGTTTACCTAGTTAGATTGCTGTGTTTTTTGTTTTTTGGGTTTTTTTTGCAGAATTGGGAATTGAACTCAAAACCTTACACTTGGCAGGCAGGTGGTGGCACCACTGAGTTACATCCCCAATCACCAAGTATTCTTATATTAAAGCTCCTTGAGAAGGGGGAAATAAAGCTTCCAAATAAGTATAGTCAGAAAGAGGTAGTCAGATTTTGGCTGGGCTATCTCCTAATGAAACATTAGGATTTTGACAGGCAGGAGTACTGGGTATATTAGTTAATCTTTTCTTGTTGAGACAAAATACCCACCATCCAAAATTAAAGGAGGATAGGTTTATTTAGCTCAGTTTATAGAGGTTTTAGTTCATATTCAACTGGCTCCAAGGCAGTTGGCATACGGTAGAGGTGCAACAGTTCACGTTGGCGGAAGATAGCAAAAGCAAGCAAGAGACCTTAACAGTGTCTTTCTGCCTCTTTCTTTCTTTTTTCTTTTTTTTTTTTTGAGACAGGGTCTCACTTTGTAGTTGAGGCTGGCCCTGAGCTCACTATGTAGACCAGGCAAGCCTCAAACTCAGCAATCCTCTGCCTCTGCCTCCTGAGTGCTGAGATTAGAGGCGTGAGCCACTACCCCTGGCCACACTCTTAATCTTAGTGCCCTTGATTCAAGAATTGCACCATGAATCAGTCAAGTGTCACACATTCTAAATCCAGCCACCTCTGAAAAAGCCCCACCTATGAATGCACGAGGCTTTGAGGAGACATCTAAACACAAACCATAACATGCGGATCGAACCAAGGACCTTTACACTGAGCTACATCCTCATCATTTCTTTCTTTCTTTTGATAGGGTTTTGGTAGAGGGCTGGGGATTTAGCTCAGTGGTTCCAGTGCCTGCCTCAACAGGGTCTTGCTAAATCACTCACTAAGTTGCCCAGCTTGGGCCCAAATTTGTCGTCTTCCTGTCTCATCCTCCTACAGTGCTGGGATTACAGGTTCGTGCCACCACTTACTGGCTGAAACATTGAAATTTTAAGTGTTATCATTGGAGTGAGAAGTGAAAGATGAGAAATGTTTGCCCAAGGTCAGGGTTAATAGCCAGGGTCTCCGAGACCCAAAGGTTGGGGAGATGAGAGAAAAGTCGAACCTTCTGGAACTCAATGCAAGGCCTTCTTGGGCATGTGCAGATATGTCTCGAGAGAGTTTTTCATCAGATCCTGAAGGAGAACTACTGGTCCAAACTTGTTAGTTTAACCTTGGACGGCCTGGCCACACTTCCCCATGCTGATCCATAGGTGGCGCTCTGCCTCTGGGGGTGGCTGCTCCTTGGCTGGCCCCACAAAATGGACACCAAGAGCTGCAAAGGCTATGACAGAGTCATTCTTGACTAACTCGTCCTTTCAATCAATTTGGTTGTGAGAGAAGTGTCTCCTTCCCCTTTTTTGCACAAAGGAAATGACAGTGGAGAAGGACTGAAAGGCTGGTGGGAAATAGGCAGCATTTAAACCCCAGCACTCTGCTTCCTTTCATTCTAAAAGCCACACAACTGGCAGAAGCAAAGCTCCCCAGGAACAGTGTTTTCCAAATGCTAGTTTGAAAACAAGGGGAGCCTGTGATTGCGACTTCACCGATTTGCAACAAAACATTAATGCAGTGAGCTTTTCATTAAGCCAAATATATTCAATCTAAAGATAATCCTTTACTCTGAAGTTACAGTCTTTTATTGGGTTGGAGGAGGAAGAGGAGTGTTTCTAAAAAGACCTTTATGAACTGAGGGCATAGGTGGAAAGCAGCTACTTTCTCAGGGTCTCCAGTTGACCAAAGAAAATACTGGCAACCCTTCAAATTCTTCCTGGAATTTTACTGCTCTGTGGGTCCTAAAACTCCTGCTTTAGGAGAGTCTGGCAGTGCATTCCTCCCCTTCTGCTGGCCCCAGCCCCATTCAGGCCAGGGGACTGCTTACCTGTACCGGCCCCTTTGGCACGGTCTCTTTTCTCTTTATCACCTGTCTCTCCATCATTGCAGGCAATTGTCTGCAATCACTAGCCAATTACCCTTAAAGACAATTACACTCTTCCATCAGTAAACACTGATGCTCTTTTCTTGGGTCTTTTAATGAAGCTGTATCAAGGAGAAGCTTTATTTACATAAAGTCAAATGGCTCCCTTTCAGGAAGGTTTGGGTTTGATGTCAAAGTTTTAAAATTTTAACTAGGGGGTGGGCGTTTGGGACTTTTGGTTGGGGTAGAAAGGAGTTGGAAGGACTCTTTCCAGAGCTGCTTTAAAAGGTAAGATGCCCAAGGGAATGGTCTGGTGTGGGGCTCCCTCCCCTGGCTAATGGGTTCTCAGTGTTTGAGTGAAATCGTGGGGGAGTGCCCCTCCTCCGACCACAGCTCCAGTGTTCCCACCCCCAGCCCTCCTTGGGGACCTCCAGAGTGATTTGCATCAGGGAGCAGTTGGAGATGTGCTCCCCACCCTCTGCTGCCCAGAAAGGCTTTCTCCAGGGTGAAGGCTGACCCAGACTGAACGTGGCATCTGCCAATCAGCGGGCCAAAGATGCTGGCAGGGAAGGACCTAGAAATAACTCCTTTACAGTCACTGTATGAAAAAGCAAGGGAAAGGCTACAGCTCCATCTCTTTGCGAGAGCCCCTCCCTATGCTTTGGGCCTTACCTGGTGACTGTTTGCACTTGACTCATCGTGGGCAAAACAACAGCAAGATGTTAGCTTCTTTCAAAGTTAGGGAAAAAAAAATACACTGAAGTCTACTCCTGCTGGGTTTTTAAAGAGCTGTTTTCTTCCTGAGCTCTACGGCATGGTGGCTCTAATCTGAATTTTCTTTTTAATCATAGCAGGAGTCCCAATTAGCGTGTTGGGTAATCTTTCAAGTAGAACTGGGAGTTCCATGGCCGTAGAGAGTGGAGGCAATAATATGTGTGGAGCCCCTGAGAAGCAGGGCAGAGCAGGCGGCGTGGGGGCTTGCTCATACATGTGTGGCAGTGGACATGGGTATCCGCAGGCTGGCTCCCCACCCTGGATCGCTTGACCCCCAACATCATACTGAGACCACAAGACTTGGCCACATCCACAAGCCAACGTGCCGATACCTAGGCCACATACATGTACCTACACTTCCTGTTAAGGAAATAGGGGGCAAGCTCCTTGCAAGTCAGCGGCACAGAGTTGGGGGGTACCCCCTCGGCTCTCTATGAGATGAGCTACACTCCAGACTTAGTTGGCACTACGGCCAGCTCTGATCTGCCACTGCCAGTGACCTACTTTCCTTTGTTGTTGTTTTTGGAAGTGCTGATGTCAATGCAGAATTCAGCAGAGAGGCTGAGTGAGAAAAAAAGGGCAGGGAGGAGGGAGAGAGGGAGGGGGGGCAGAAAAGAGCAGGGCGCAAAGGAACACAGGTCAGGTGGAGATAATGGTGGCAAGTTACCTGCACCAGCGCTAACCACATCCTCTTACCATCCCCACAGGGCCTGCCCAATATAGCTCGGCTCAGGCTGGGCCGCGTGGCTTCAGGCTAAGTAAACAAGAGAGAGGCTCCATACAGTTTCCCCTCCACACACAGGGGAAGGAGGTGATGCCCAGACAGGCATGTCCAGATGAGCCCGCCATTGGCGAAGGAGTCTGGCGGCTGGGCCCCTCCACTCTTTCTACAGGTACCCAGAGGAGCTAGCCATGCCCTCTCCCCTCATGCCATTGGAGAGCGCCGAGCCACAGCCACCCTGGCACTTGGGCCCTGGTGGAGGTTCTCTGCAGGTGCTGGGGCTGGAGGAAATTGGTCTTTGGGGACACTGAAAACAGTTTCCTCTGCTCGCTTGCTCCTTGGTAACCCACACGACAGAGCTCCACCGGCAACTCGCCAGCCCTGAGCTACCATTTTCAGGTGCCCCGGGAGGGAGCTATGAGGCTCAGGGGTGAGAAGAGTCCAGAGCGTCCAGCGAAGGGCACCGAGTCTGCAGGGAATCACTCCAACACGCTGCCTGCTCCTCCGCAGTCCCAAACTGCCTGGCTTCTCCATTCCACAGTCAGCGCTGAGCTCCAGCCCTCGGCTGGCAGCGACTCTTGGGCTTCTGACCCATTTGCAAACCCCAGCTTCGACACTACTGTCTCAGCACTGGTTACTGAGCAAGGCCCACGGCCGAGGCACCTGGCCACTTCTCCCGGGCTGAGCCCTTCTTTAGGTTTATGCAGCCAACAGATGCTTTCTCTTTTCTTTTTGTAGGATTGAACCCAGGGCGTTGTGCTTGCTCTCCCACGGGCTTCCGCCCCCTTAGTTTTAGTCTGTGATAAGGTTTTGCTAAAGCGTGTGGGCGGGGCTTGAGCTTGCCATCGGTCTCCCCAGTGGCTGGGATTATAAGCATGGGCCACCACTATCACATTCTCCCTGCTAAAACAATTGCAGAGCCACGTTTTTGTGAAGCTGAGAACCAGAGACCTCACAATTCTGCGTCTATAAAGCATTTCTTACAGAGGCCAGAGGGCCTGTTCAGGCGCGACTAGGAGCTGGGGTGAAACGTTCAAATGTTGTGCTATCTAAAGAGTGCCCTGGCGCTTGAGTTCCACTCTGCCTTGGACCCTTCTACCCCCAAACAAACATGGCACATGATTAGAGCCATTACTCCCTGTACCGGAGCTCATACATTTTTCAGATATGGAGGAGACAAAGCCCGCCTAGGCTGAAATTAAACCCTGAAAAATAGGTTACCTGACAATTACTTGTTTCTAAGTGGAGCATGATCTAGTGGCAGGAGCGCCGGGCGGGCTGCTGGGCCTGCGCCTTCTCCTCACACCTCAGTGCCTCTTAACCTCCGCCGGTCCCTTGGTTCCGAGCCGGGATAACAATTCCCTGCACTTCCCTCCCTCCGCGGACTGGTGGAAGGCGTAATGAATCAACATCTGAAGCACTCTGAAGAGGCCGGGCTCGGGATGCCGTGTAAGTACACAGCATCACCAGCCACCTCTCAAATCTACATCGAGCTGATTTATTTACCTCCCGTGAAAGAGACAACAATCATCATATTTACACTTCACACTGTAGCTTCCTGCGTTTCCTTCCAGCACCCCTCCCTCTGCATCGCTAAGGACTCCGTTAAACACGCTGCCTTTCCACAGAAGAGACTACCCTTCTCCCTCTCTCTCTCTTTCTCTCTCTCTCTCTGAATCACAGCCTTCCTCCCCACCTCACAATCTGCTACCACAAACCCCTGTACCTGGGAGGCTACAACCTCTGGGGGGGGGGATTAAGAAGTGAATTCTAGGGGCCGGAGGGTTAGCTCAGTGGTTCCAGCGCCTGCCTCGCAAGCGCGAGGTCCTGAGTTTGATCTCCGGTAACCACATATAATGCTGGGCGTGGAGACACACCCACCAACAATCAACAC
>PVIC010004032.1:47684-65210 GCA_004025085.1 Thryonomys swinderianus | reverse complement strand
AGGCTGGCCCTGAGCTCACTATGGTGCCCAGGCAAGCCGCCGCGAACTCAGCAATCCTCCCGTCTCTGCCTCCCGAGTGCTGGGATTACAGGCGTGAGCCACCACGCCCAGCATTATATGTGGTAACCAGGGATCGAACTCAGGTCCTTACGCTTGCGAGGCAGGCGCCGGAACCACTGAGCTAACCCTCCGGCCCTATATTTTTTTTTTTTGAGACAAGGTCTTGTTATGTAGTTCAAACTGGTCTTGAACTCACTGCAGTCCTCCTGCCTCAGCCTCTTGTGTGCTGGGATTACAGGTTATATCACCACATCCAGCTCCACCTCTTTTTTTGAGAGAGCATTTTGAGTTTCTGACTTGCCTAAATTGACATCAAGTTTCTCTCTTGCCTCAACCTCCCAAAGTGCTGGGATTACAGATTGAGGCCACCACCTTGAGCTTGAATTCTTTTCTTAAAGCCAGATTTAGTTCTGATTTTTTTTTTTGTTAAAGAAGCACTTATATTAAAAGAAGCACTTACATTCAGTTTCTGTATGACTTTGTCCTAGAATAGGAAGAAGTGGCTAGGAATGTAGTAGCTCAGTGGTGCCACCACCTACCTGGCAAGTGTAAGGTACTGAGTTCCCCAGTTGTGCAACAAACAAAAGAACAGGAAGAAGCTACTGGAAGGTTTTGCCAGGGCAGGGCTGTGTCAGAGACTGAAATCACCCTGTGGAGGGGATGAGAGAATGGCCTGGGACAGCCATGAAAGGCAGGTAGTTCAGAGGGCCTTGAAATTGAGCTGGTGCCTAACAGTTCTTTTTTCTTTTATTTTTATTTTTGTTTGGTTTTTTTGAGAGAGGGTCTCGCTTTGTAGTTCAGGCTGGCCCTGAGCTCACTGTGTAGCCCAAGCTAGTGTTGAACTCACAGCAATCCTCCTGCCTCTGCCTCCTAAGTGCTGGGATTACAGGCATGAGCCCCCTCACTCAGCATTGTGATAGGTGGTACCAGGGATCAAACTCAGGACCTTACGCTTGCAGGGCAGATGCTGGAACCACTGAGCTAAATCCCTGACCCTTACTTTTGTTTTTTGTTTTTTTTTTTTGCTTTTTGAGACAGGGTCTCGCTTTGTAGTTCGGGCTGGCCCTGAGCTCACTATGTAGCCCAGGCAAGCCTCGAACTCAGCAATCCTCCTGTCTCTGCCTCCCGAGTGCTGAGATTACAGGCGTGAGCCACCACGCCTGGCACTACTTTTGTATTTTTTAAGACAAAATCTTGCTATGTTATTCACACTGGCCTTGAACTCATGGCAGTCCTCTTACCTCAGCCTCCAGAGAAAGTGCTTATATTACAGTTGGGCACTGCCATGCCCAGCTGTGGATGTGTTTGTCTGTACATAACTTACACTTCAGTTTTGAGGAATGATGATCAAGGTTTGCCACATAATGTCCAATGTGTGAAGAGCTGCTCAGGCACGGTGGGAACCATGGAAGTCTGGGTCCTTTGGTGGGATTCTGGTCTAAGACCCTGCTGTGTCGATGTTTGAAGAGAGCTTAGGGAAGACATTGGGGTGGGGGGCAAGGCAAATTTGAAGAGTGAAGGTGAAAATTTCTGATTGGGGTGCAGGAGCCCTTGCTGAACCAGAAACTGTGGGGTTTTGTCCTCAGGTGTCCTGGCCTAGTGGGAGAGGGCAGGGGCAGGCACAGGACAGGCAAGGAAGTGGCCCTTCCTCCTTCCTCCTCAGCAGACATTCTTCTCCCAGACCTCTCTGCCCCTGGCAAGGTGACCAAGTGCTGGGGTCAAACCCTCCCAAGTTTGAATATGCTTCTGATTCCCTGTTGATGTGATCCTGGACATGTTGAGCCTCAGTTTCTGTAAAGTAGGGTTAACCCTGTAAAGTAGGGTTAATATTTGCTGACACAGGACTCATTCGCTTCCTGTATATTCTAAAGAGTAGATTCTGCCATTTCCTTGCTGCTGTAGGGCACACAGTGGATGGAAGAGGGTGAAGTGTGGCTTGGCACTCGGGCACCCTGGGTTGCACAGTGCCTTAATTGGAATTCTGAGGGCTCTTAGGACCTGGGGTGCCTTGGGATAGTGTCCTTGTATCTTGGACCTGGAGGGACCCTATGGATCCTGAAAGGGCAGCTGTCCTTTGGGAATTCCAAGTTCGTGGCTCCTTCTAACCCTGTTCTCTAGGTGACCGTGAGTGACCTCTAGTGGCAAAGTGTAACATCACCACCACAAAGATGACCGTTTTGCAGTTTTGTTGATGTATTTACTTTGCCCAGGTTCTAGATGGAAACTTGTTTAGGCTGTTTTTTCATTGTGGCTTGTTCTTTAGGTGCTGCTAGTAGCTTGTAAGCAGTCTTGACTCTAGGTCTTCAATGTATTTACCGGAAATCCAGTGTGTTCTGTTACTTAGGATTTTGTTAAGTATGATGTAGTGCTACTATGGTCACTGATGTCATCTTTTTTTAATTTTTGGGATCTTGTTTTCAGAGCTTGTGTTTCCAACTAGAATCCTCTGAACTGAATTTACATAACCCAAAGAATTTTTTTCCTGTAAACCACTTCAGGGTCTCATTCTGAGAGAGTGTGTGGGTGAGCTACATCCTCAGCTACATCACACGCTGAGCTACATCCTCAGCTCTTTTAAAAATACATATATTTTAATTTTGAGTCAGGTCTTGCTAGGTTGCCAGGCTGTGCTCATAGGTGTAGTCCTTCTGTCACAGCCCCCGAGTGCTGTATTGTAGGTGAGTGCCACCATGCAGGCTTCTTGTATATTCTAAAATTGTATTCTTTTTTTTTAATTGAATTCTTTATTGGTACAATTTATATACATCTCAAAATCACCTAAAATTGTATTCTTCACGTATATTCTGAAGTGCTCTTTGTTTAGTAACTATTGAAGTGGCACATAATTTGTACCAGGAACTGCTATACCTATTATAATCTCATTTAATCCCATTCCCTTGCTTCCCCTAGTCTCCCACCCCCTGTATACATAAGCTTTGTTTCCCTTTTTTTTTTTTTTTTGAGACAGGGTCTCACTTTGTAGTTCAGACTGGCCCTGAACTCACTACGTACATAGTCCAGGCAAGCCTCAAACTCAGCAATCCTCCTGCCTCTGCCTCCTGAGTACTGGGATTATAGGCATGAGCCACCAAGCCCGGCATTGTGGTATGTGGTACTGGGATTCAACTCGGGAACTTGCACTTGCCAGGCAGACACTGGAACCACTGAGCTAAATCCCTAGCCTTTATTCTTTTTCTTTTTGCCCGTCATATGCTTTCGATATTTTTCCACATTGACCTATGATCATTTATTTATGGTTTGTACCTAGATGTTCCCCCCAGAGCCTCAGGTGGTTATAGGCTCTTTCAGAGATGGCTTGATCTAGAGTATGTGACACTGGTGCTGATTCATGATGCAGTGAGTGCTTCCTGCCCTAATCTCAGATGTCTGGATAAAATAAAAGGGCCAGAAGATACTGTTAAGATTCCTTGTTGCTTCTGCTACTGTGTAGGTGCCACGAACTGTTTCTCCTCCATGATGCTTCTCTGCCATGTGCCACTATGTCTTGGAGCCAGCCACATAGGGCTAAGTAAATCCTTTCCCCTCTAACTTTGTGCATCAGGCATTTTACTCAGCAACAAGAGAAAACTAACAAACACAAAGCATACGACATTTCAGCCCTGTGTGGTAGTGCACAACTCTAATCCCAAATACTCAGGCAGTTGAGACAAGGAGGATTGCAAATTTGAGGGCAGGCTGGGCAACTTAGTCCATGTTTCAAAATAAAAAAATAAAAAGGACTGGAGAGATAGCTCAGCATTTCCTGGGCTCAATGCCTAGGACCAGGAAAAAAAAAAAAAAGAGTAAAGCATGTGGTTGGTTGCAGCAGAATGGGAAAGGACCCTACTGGGGTAAGCATAGAAAGTTGGAAAAGTTGCAGAAACCTTTTCACCTTGACGTTTAAGGCCTACAGTGAGTCTGGGGAAAAAAGCAGTTGAAATACATTTAAGTTTTGGCAAAGTCTGTTTAGTTTCAGTGAGTTTATTCATAAGAAAAACAAACCTGTGAATACTTACTGCCAAATGTAATATGAATGCAAAACTAGAATTTGTGTTTTTCTTCTGTTAAAATAACAAGTTGAACTTCGGATAATCTTGTTGTTACCCTGGCATCCATAAGACCTTTCCACTTCAAAAGGAAGTCTTCCCTGTTCTTTTCAGAAGTGGGTATGGTAATTTGTGAACCTTTAGTCTTCTGTGTATATATTTCTGGTTTTTTGGTTTTGGTGGTACCAGGGGTCGAACCCAATGGTGCTCTGTCACATTCCCAGCCTAGTGTAGTCTTTTTTTCTTTTTTTTTTGTACTGGGATCTTGTGCTTGTGAAAGAGATATTGGAACTACTAAGCTAAATCCCCAGGCCCTAGTCTAGTCTTGTCTGCAGTCCTCCTGCCTCAGCCTCCTGGAGGTACAGGTATGTGCCACTGTGCCCAGCAGTATTTGAAATTTTTTTTTTTTTTTTGAAACAGGGTCTTGCTTTGTAGTTCAGGCTGGCCCTGAGCTCACTATGTAGCCCAGGCAAGCCTCAAACTCAGCAATCCTCCTGTCTCCTGCTAGGATTACAGGCGTGAGCCACCACGTCCTGCATTGTGGTCTGTGGTACTGATTGCTGGTGGGTGTGAGTCACCACACCCAGTTTTGTTGTGGTTACTGGGGATCAAACCTGGGACTTTGTGCTTGCTAGGCAGATGCCAGAACCACTGAGCTAAATCTCCAGTCCAGTATTTGAGTTTTTGAAAATTACTTACAGGAATGTTAATTGGAATTATAGTGAGTTTATATTTCAAGTATGAGCTGCTCTATTCATGAACATGAGTTTATTAGTGTCATGAGTACATAAGTTTATTATTGTCTTCATTTTATCCATTAAGAGGATGTATGTCTATTCTCTTTTTTTTTTCATTATTTTTGGTGATGGAGATTGAACCAAGGGCCTTGTGTATGCTAAGCTAACCATCTACTACTGAACTATACCCCTCAGTCTCAATAGTGTCTCTGTTTTAAAATTTTTATTTATTTGAGACAGGGTCTCACTGTGTAGCTTAAGCTGGCGCCTCATGATCTTACCTTGGCCTCCTAAATGCTGGAATTACAGGTGTGCATACTACACTCAGATATTGATTGATTCACTGATTGAGACAGTGTCTTGCATTTTAGTTCAGGCTGGCCCCAAAATCACTGTGTAGCCCAGGCCAGCATCTGACTCACAGTAATCCTCCGGCCTCTGCCTCCTGAGTGTTGGAATTACAGGCATGAGCCACTATGTCTGGCATTGTGGTATGTGGTTATCCGGGATCAAACTTGAGACATTGCACTTGCCAGGTAGATGTCAGAGAACCACTGAGCTAAATACCTGGGCCCAAATCTTTATTTTTAATTTAAAAAAATTTTTTTTGTTTTTTTGACAGAGTCTTATCAGGTTGGCCTCAGACTCAATGGGAGTCCTCCTGCCTCAGCCTTCTAAGTGCTTTGATTATAGGCCTGAGCCACCACACCTCATAGTACAATTTAGAGAAAGAATAAAATGGGAGAAATTTCCTCTATCCAGTTTTAAAGTTTACCATACAGCTACAGCAAAGACTGTTACTGGTGGAGGGGGAGACAGTGGAGCAGAACAGGGAGCTCAGAAGCAGATTCACGCATTCCCAGAGGTGTGCTCTTTGGTGAAGGTGTGAAGGAATGCAGTACTAGCCTAGCTGTGGCGGGCCACGCCTGTTACCCCAGCACTTGGGGAGCTGAGGCAGGAGCACTGCCACAAGTCGAAGGCCAGCCGGGGTTACATAATGAGTTCAAGACCAGCCTAGGTGATGTAGTTGAGACCCTGTCTCAAAAAAATTCTCAAGAAAGCAAAAACAAAAACCAACACTGCTGGTGCAACTGGGCAGCCTTGTCCTAAACTTTATAGAAATTAATTTCAAATGGACTGTAGGCTTCAGTGCAAAACACAAAATTATCAAAGCTTAGGAAAAGGGAGAAAGTCTTGGGAACCTAGAATAAAACTTTTGGAACTTCATGATCCACAAAAGAAAAAATGATAACTTACTTGATGAAAATTAAAAATCTCTAGCCAGATATGGTGGTAACATGTGGCACACCTGTAATCCCAGACACTCTGGGAGGCTAAGCCAGAAGGATGGCCATGATCCATGAGTTGAGGTCAGCCTGGACTACACAGAGAATCCCTGTTTAAAAAAAGATAGGGCCGTAGATTTAGCTCAGTGGTTCTGGCGCCTACCTCGTAAGCGCAAGGTCCTGAGTTCGATCCCGAAAACCACATAGAATGCTGGACGTGGTGACTCACGCCCACCAGCAATCAATACCACATACCACAGTGCCGGGTGTGGTGGCTCACACCTGTAATCCCAGCACTTGGGAGACAGAGGCAGGAGGATTGTTGAGTTCGAGGCTTGCCTGGGCTACATAGTGAGCTCAAGGCCAGCCTGAACTACAAAGCGAGACCCTGTCTCAAAAAAAAAAACAAAACAAAAAACCAAACAAACAAAAAAAGCCAAAACAAGACATAGAGCTAAGTACAGTAATTTGAACCATGCAACTACTCGGAAAAGGAAATATAAAAATTTACATTGAGGGGACCGGAGATTTAGCTCACTGGTTCCAGGACCTGCCTAGCAAGTGCAAGGTTTCTGGTTTGACCTGGTAAACACATACAACAGTGCTGGGCATGGTGACTCGCACCCACCAGCAATTAGTGCCACATACCACAATGTAGGGCGTGGTGACTTACACCTGTGGTCCCAGCACTCGGGAGGCAGAGGCAGAAGGATTGCTGAGTTCCAGGCTTGCGTGGGCTACATAGTGAGCTCAGGGCCAGCCTGAACTACAAAGTGAGACCCCGTCTCAAAAAAACAACAAAAAAAGAAAATTTACAGTGATACTGAGCACTCTAAAAATGTTTGTTGCTAGGCATGATGGTAGTGCACACCTATAATCCCAGCACTTGTAAGGCTGAGGCAGGAAGACTGCTGTGGGTTTAAGGGTAGCCTGAACTACATAGGAGACTTTGTCTCAAAAAACAAAAAACAAAATCTTAAGTCCTTAACCAGTGCATGTTTGCCCTTCTTCTGCAAGTCCCTTCCATGTTACTTGCCCCTGAAAAAATTTTTTTTTTTGGAGACAGGGTCTCGCTTTGTAGTTCAGGCCAGCTCTGAGCTCACTGTGTAGCCCAGGCAAGCCTGGAACTCAGCAATCCTCCTGTCTCTGCCTCCTGAGTGCTGGGATTACAGGCATGAGCCACCATGCCCGGCACTGTGGTATGTGGTATTGATGGCTAGTGGGCATGAGTCACCACACCCAGCATTGTATGTGGTTATCAGGATCGAACTCAGGACCTTGTACTTGCGAGAGGCTGGCACCGGAACCTCTGAGCTAACCCTCTGGCCCTCTTATTGAAATGTTTTATAGAATAGTGACACTTAATAGGTTTCTTCTTGTACATATGTTGTGTTTCCCCTGTTCACATTTGCCTTTACCTTTGCTTATGGCTTCTTGAGCCTTATAGGTTGTACTTAGATTTCATGCCTTTAAATCTGTCATTCATTTCCTTTGTTGCTTCTGGGTTTTGTGCCAGACTTGGAAAGTTCTGGGGACACTGCACTGTTCTTACCTGTAAATGTTGCCTGAGATGAACCCATTAGCTTCTTTTGTTTTTCCCTTTGCAAAGCTACACTGTTAATGCATCAGCTTGTGGCCTGAAAAGCCACCTCCTCCTCTCGCTCCTGAGCGTGGGCATGTTCCTAACCTAGTCCTCTGTGCCCAGGAGTCCTCTCTGCTGACCAGGCAGAATCCCTGGCTGCTGGGCCCCTCTCATCTGCTCCAGGCCCTTCAGCCCAGGCTGCCTGATTCCTGCGGCTGGACTGTTTCTGCCTTTCTCCACCTAGATATGTGGAAGGTGGATGCAGAGGGCTTGGATTCCCAAGGAGGTTTGTTCGTAACACATCCCTGTCTTCTTCCTGGAAAGCCTGGGCTGCCTGTGCCAATGGGTTCTGCCACCTGGAAGCCAGTGCTTTTGTGTTCAGGGTCCCTTCATCCCAGGGCTTCAGGTAGTGGACTGAAGGCTGCAGGGCCCTCCAGGGGGCTGGGACCTGAAGGCAGGGATGTGGTCCCTCCAAGTCTGGGCAGCATTTGGGCTGGTCTGGGGTCTAGAGACTTGGGGGGCTCAGTTTGGAGCTGTCTGCACAGGGCCCCACCAGGGCTGGTGTCTGGAGGCCTGGAGTCCTCTTGCTGGCCACTTCCTGGTGTGACCTCGGGCCATAGCCTAATATCATGGCTTCCTGCTTGAGTGACCCCTCTAGGAACAGCAGGACCACGCTGGGGCCAGCTGGGGCATTGTAGCCCCTGTCGGCACAGACCCTGTATGTGAGCTCAGGTGGCCGTACCTCTGCTCTGCTGCCCAGCCAGTGCTGCTGCCCTCTCAGGTTCCAACCAGGGTCGTCCATGTCCCCGCCCTTCAGACGTAGCAGAGGTGCCAGCCCTGCGTGTAGCCTTCTTCGATTCTAATCTCCCCTTACCACTGCAGCTGAGGGGACAGGTGAGGGGCCGCTGGAGATGGTGAGTGCTCCTCATCACTGCCAGAGCCTCCCCTCTTCTGGGACCACCTGTCTCCCCCAGAGGCCTCTCTGGCCGGGGCTCAGTCCCCCTGGCTCTGCCCTGCCCCACCCCACCCAGCTGACCCCTATGGAATGGGGATTCAGCCCAGGGAGGGTGATCAGCACAGCCACTGGGGCAGGTATTCGGAGTCAGGTCCCCGGTTTGATCCCAGTCAGACACAGACGAGAGCCAGTGCTCAGCCTTCTATTGGAGGCTCCTCCTCCCCCCTCACACGGCCTCCGATCTCACCCCTGGTGAGGTGTGCTTGGTACGGTGCCCTCTGGGGGCTGGCAGGGCCCGGGGAGGGGTCTGCTGAGCGCATGTGTGTGTGGGAATGCACTCGGAGTGGTGTGTGGCCTCAGGTGCAGGGCCTCTTCCTCCTGGGGCCGGCGGTCGTCCCGGAGTGGCTGGGCCAGGGCGGAGCCTGGGCTTGCTCCAGGGACCTCCTCCTGCACCTCCTGGTCCTGCCTTCGCTGCAGCTGGGAGGCACCGCTGGGCCTCGGAGTCACATGGAACACTTGCCTCAAGCTACCTGTGCTTCAGTGGCCCGTTTCCTCCCCTGGGGCCTGGGACCCCCCCCCCCCCCGCAGGGAGGATACCGGGGTCTTGTGGGTGTGGAGCTGGTACAGAGGGGTGCGGGTGCGGGTGCGTGCAGAGGGGTCTGGGAGGGCCAGGTGTCGGGAGGGCTCGGGCAGCCTAGTCGTCCTTGTCCTTGGCGCCATGTTTGAGGATGCGGGTGAATTCCACATAATTGAAGTTGCCTTTCTTGTCAATGGGCGCCTCCCGGTACATCTCATCCACTTCCTCGTCTGTGAATCTGTCACCCATGGTGGTGAGCAGCTCCCGCAGGTGGTCCTCATGGATAAAGCCTGGGGTAGGAGGGGGGCCTTGAGAGCGGGGCCTTGGCCTGGACTCGCCGGCACCCTCACCCCCCACCGCAGCCATCCCTTGCGGATCTCATGGTTGGAGAGGGGCAGGGAGGCCCCAGGGTCCCCGGGAGAGTTCTGAGGTGGGCTTTGCAGGGTGTTTCTCTGGGAGTACAGGCTCTGGGTGTGGCAGAGCTGGGCTGTCCTGCCTTCTGTCGTTGATCTCCATTCTTCCTAGCTGTGCGACCCTGGGCAAGTACTCAACCTTTCTGGGCTTACTTGATCTGGAAAATGGGGATGAAAACAGGGTGCTGTGCTGGGAGGCTGTTCATCAGGAAAATGTCCTGAATGTGGTGGGCCAGCGCCTCTGAGAGCAGTTACTATTGCCTTTGTTATTTTGCCCATTCCTGGGCAAACTGGTGAGGCAGAGGATGATCCGCAGATGGGGGTGGTTTTGGAACCTTGTTGACAACGAAGGCGTGAAATGGTTTCATTGGCAGAAAGGTCTAAAGCGGAGGGGGAGTGTGGAGCTAGCAGGGCAGCGGCAGCTGCGAAGGAGCTGGTGGTGGGTTCTGGCCCCAACAGCCCGCTCCGTGTGTCCCCAGCCATAGCGCCTGCGTGTGCCAGTGTGATGCCTGCCCCTGCCCAGCCCCCGCTGACCTGAGGCCTCCTCGTCGAAGCAGGCAAAGGCGTTGCGGATCACATCCTCGGGGTCCGTGCCGTTGAGCTTCTCCCCAAACATGGTGAGGAACATGGTGAAGTTGATGGGCCCCGGGGCCTCGCTCATCATGCCCTCCAGGTACTCGTCGGTGGGGTTCTTTCCTGTGGTGGGATGGGGTGTTGGTCCCTGCTGTACCTGGTCTAGGTGGGCCAGACCCCGACCCCGACCCCTCCTGGGGTGTTTTGGGGCTGGGCACCGGCTGTGGCACTCGCAGCCCTGTCCTGGCTGCTCACAGCACTGCTGGCCGCGTCTACTGCCCTGCACCGTCCCTACCCTGTGAGGGTGGCCTTCTCACCCCCATGCAGCTGTGCCCGCGCCTCTCCAAGCTCTCATAGCAGTTAAGCGGCAGAGCCCATACCCGCACCCGTGCAGCCTGACTCCGGCTTTCACACAGTTCCCAAGGGGTTAAATCAGTGAGCGCTGGTGGTGCACAGGCCTCGGCCTGTGTCCCATGTGTCTCAGGAGAACTGTGAAGATGTACAAGACAGTGTTCCGCAGGCCGCAGACTCTGGAGCCAACTGCTGCTTCCCATTCCATTCTCGTACCCGGCAGACCTTGGGCAGGTTACTTAAGTTGCGAGGCTCAGTTTTCTTAAGTGGGAATAGTAATTATATCCATTCCTCCCAAGAGGATTGATTTCAGAATTGAGATAATATCTGCAGAGCTCATTATTATTTGTTATGCCTTAATCCAAAGGTTTTTTTTTTTTTTAAACTCACTGCACACGGGCATGGTGGCTCATGCCTGTAATACCAGCACTCGGGAGGCAGAGGCAGGAGGATTGCTGAGTTAGAGGCTTACCTGGGCTACATAGTGAGCTCAGGGCCAGCCTGAACTACAAAGCGAGACCCTGTCTCAAAAAAATAATAATAATAATAAAAAAACTCACTGCACAGCACAAACTGGCCTTGAACTCTTTCTTAGCAATCCTCTTGCCTCAGCCTCCAGAATGCTGGGGTTACAGTGTGCATTACCATACCTGAGAAGGGTGGTTTTCCTAGCTGGAAAGCTGTGACTGATGTGGGGTCCTGTGACATGGGTGACACGTGGCCGCCTTCTTGGTGCACATCTGGGGCTGTCCCCAGGTCTTGGGTGTGAGGCCCTAGTGTAGGGTGCTGCCTTGCAGATGGGTAGGAGGAGCCTTTGTGTCACTGTGTCCCCATGATGTGGCCAAGGAGGCGAGGACCCCATCAGGATGGTGTGGGGGGCAGTGAACCCCAGCCCTCTCCCGGCCTTAGTCCTCCCTTGTGAATCTGGGGGTCCCAGAGGAGTGTCCTGCTGGGTGAGTACTTCCTGCTGGGCAGCCTCCTGCAGAAGAGGCCACAGGTGAGCTTGGTCTGAAGCCAGGAGAGGACTGGCACCTGGTGTGGCATCCTCAGCCTCCTGCTCAGGGCTGCCTTGGCCCAGGAGGGACGTGGGCAGGGGGCAGGGCTCAGGCTGTCTGGCTCCGTGCTGGTGGTTTGGCTGTCATGGTTGCCCCTCTGATGCTGGCTCTTCCTCCCCACCAGGGTCTGGCTGTCCCCCTGATGATGGGTGTTCCAGGAATGGGCCGGAGGGTGGCTGTAGCTAGCATGTGGGGGATGTCCTGGGTGTGGTCTTTGGGGGCCTCACCTCTGTGCCTCAGTCTGCCCATTTGAACAGAGTTAAGCCAGACTTCATTCCTGAGCCCTTTCAATTCCAAGAACCTGATTCTGGGGATGTCCCTGGGGTCAAAGAGGAGGTATTCTGGCCTCAGTTTCCCAATCTATACAGTGCAGTCTGCAGTTGAAACCTTCTACTGAAATGTCAGTGGGCAGCTCTGGTGGAGACAGTCTTACTCTGGGGTCAGCCCATCCCCCTTCTAATCTTTTTTTTTTTTGAGACAGGATCCCATTTTGTAGTTCAGGCTGGCCCTGAGCTCACTATGTAGCCCAGGCAAGCCTCGAACTCAGCAATCCTCCTGCCTCTTGTATGTGGTTACTGGGGATCAAACTCAGAACTTTGCGTTTGCAAGGCAGGCACCTGAACCACTGAGCTAAATCTCCAGCCCCCCCTTCTAATCTTATGCTGGACTCCAGGTGAATCCCAGAACTGCCCTGTGCCTCAGTTTCCATGTCTTAAATGGATGAAGTGAGGGCAGCTGCTCTAGAGGGTGAGAAGCATAGGTCTTGGCGCACAGGAAATGCTTTCCCAGGATGAGCCCCACTCACCCAGCGAGGCCAGCATGTCATGTAGGTCCTCCTTGTCAATGAAGCCGTCGCGGTTCTGGTCAATCATGTTGAAGGCCTCCTTGAACTCCTGGATCTGGGACTGGTCAAACATTGCGAAGACATTGGATGTAGCCCGCTGCGGCCGCTTCTTGGTTGTCTTGGCCTTGGCTCGCTTGCTGGACATCTTGGCTTCCGGTGGGGGGCTTCCCTGCAGGAAGGAGTGGGGCACGATTCTGAGCCGGAATCTTGCTGCTTCCCCCAGTGGTTTCACCCTAGGCCTGGCATTCAGGGCTTCCCACAGGCATGCCCCTCCGTTCTTCCTACAGCAGACAGGCAGGCTGGTGATGTTCCACAGCTCTCTCTCTCTGCCTCTCCCAGCCTGGGTCTCCGCATATGGAAATGGCACACGAGGGGCCCAGCAGTGCTTAACACTTAGTGCCAAAGAGCACCTGGAACCATGCCAGGCACAGAATAAGCTATTTTTGCTGTGGCTGTTTGGGTAAAATACTTAGGACTGGGCTTGGACATGAAGGAGGCTGCTGGGGCCCTCCCTGCCTGGCTGCTTTCCAGGCTCCTGGGTCCAGAGGAGGCAGCAGCAGCAGTAGCCACATTCCTGACATTCCTCCTCCTCCCCAGCCTCTCCATCCCTCTGGTGAAGGTTCTGCCAGGCTCTGGGCAGCTACATCAGTCTCGGCCCTCCCCAGCCATCCTTGTTCCCTGTTCTTAGCAGGGAGTGTGAAACTGCCAGGCTGAGAACCCCAAGTCCTTGTTACTACTCTGCCTTTTAAGCTTCCAGCCAGTCTTCCTTATCTCATTTGGACACAGACCCACCGTTGTCACTTGGAAGTCCTACCACTCGAGTCTGGACCCCTCTGCCTCTTTCACTGTCTGGACCAGCCCCTCCTTCGACTGTGCTGACTTCTGCTGTCCCCCAGCCACTCCCACCCTCCCTCCCGGGCTGCCTCCCTCAACGCTTCCCTCTCCAGCCCAGCCCTCCGAGTCTCCTCCACCCTTGCTGTTCTCCAAGCTTCGCTTTCTCTCTAGGCCACAGCCTGAAGCAGATATGAGGTCGGATGCCTCTGCTGTAGAGATGAGGAAACTGAGGCCAGACGGGGACTCTCTCTGTAGCCTCGCACAGCTTGTGAGGCCCAAGGGCCTTAAGACCTAGTGCCTGCCTTCTTTGGCTGGCGAAGGCCCCAGGATGCTGTCCCCTTCTTCCCTCTGCTCAAGTCTCTGGGGTGTTCAGAAAACTTCTCTGCCTGTGCCACCTGCTTCTCTTTCCACCCTGTGTGGCTTAGTGTGTTCCCTGAGCTGTTTCCAGGCCTCCAGCCCACAACCCTGTTAGGGTCATTTGTGGACCTCAGCCTTTGAGTTTTCTTTTTTTAAAATGAGGGTCTTACTATGTTGCCAAGGGTCAACTCCAATTCATACAGGCTCAAGGGATCTTCCTGCCTCAGCCCTCCAAGTAGTCGGGACTACAGTTTGTTTCACATGTCCACCTGGACCTTGGTCTTTATTTGATCTTAGCCAAAAGGCTAAGAAGCAGTGGATCTTGGTCTTTAAAAATCTTAAACCTGGCAGGATGTGGTGGCGCATGCTTGTGATCCTAGTGCTTGAGGCTGAGACAGCTTGAGGGGAGCCTGATCAAGATAGTAAATTCAAGGCCAGCATGAACTACAAAGCATTACCCTGTCTGAAACAAGCCCTGAATTGGGGTTCGGCCCACCCCAGCAAGTCCCCAGGACCACAGCTGTCCGCGTAGCTTTTGAGACTGGCTGCCTGTGGCTCATCCAGTCCGTATACCACCCACCTGGCCCTCTGTGTTTATTGCGTAGTTCCAGGTGCATAGACAGAAGCCCTTCCTGCTCAGGCCAAGGTGGGAGTGAGGACTGAGGGTAGGGGGTGGGGGTGTTCCCAGGAGCTGGCCCCTTCTCTTCTGTGGCTTGGCGGTGTCCATCTGCCATTGGATGCAGTATTCTCTGGGAGCTTGGTTCATGGCACCCACAGAAGGCTGCCCACAGAGAAGTCCACTGTGCCCACTGAGGCCAAGATGGTCATTCCTGACACTAGCCCCTCTGGTCTGCCCAGCCCTCCCGGCCCCTCTGCCTTCAAGGCCTCTCATTCCCACCTCCTGTCCTGGAGTTACAGGGTGGCAGGAGACTGCATTTGAGCGTGCACTGGCCACCCTGTCCATGTAGCAGTCGTGGCAGGCAAGGGGGTGGGTTCGCACTGGGCAGTTAGGGGATCAGGCCCAGGAAAGGAAGCCTGTGCCCAAGAGCCAGCTGGAAGTCGGGACTGTGGGGCTAGCTTGGGTCACTGGGTGGGAAACTTGGCCCTTGGTACAGTCAAGGCCTGAACAGGGCAACACCTATACTAAGGCTGGCGGTGCACCCAAGGCGGGATGAGGGGCGAAGGTCTGTGAGGCACTTTCTAGAATTGGGCCCTTAGCCCTTCAGCCATCCATCACCCTCCCAGAGTCCTGGAAACCAAAGGACGAAGTGTCTGTACTTGGCTGCCCATTGATGTGCTGTCGCCTCTTCCTACTGGTGTTTGAAATCCCGCCCTCAGAGACTTGAGCAGAAGTCGGGCCCATTACCACTGCCCGTGGGTGGCAGCGCCAGACCCCTGTTGCCCCTTCCCCCGACAGGGGCGCGTAGGGCCCAGGCAGCAGAAGTGCAGTGGGTTGAGGGGAGTGCAGAGCAGAGGCAGGGGACGTCTGGTCTGAGGGGCGCGGGGCCTGGCAGGGCCGCGTCCTCATCTGTGACACAGAGGGTCTGTTGGGTCAGGGAGCACCGGGTTGCAGCCCCCCTCCTTGTCAGCCTCGTGCTGGGACAGCCCCGGAGCTGCGGGCTGGCGCATCTAACTCCTTGGCCAAGGAGTCTGCACAACCTCCTTCCGTCGCCAAAGGGCCTCCGTTTCCCAGGACCCAGGACTGGCACGGTCTCGACACTGCCCAGCCTGGGTCGGACCCGCGCAAACTCACAGCTCCAGCCCGCGGCTCTGTCCCTCTCTAGCGGACCCGTCACGGCCTTCTCCTCTAGTCTCAGGTTGGCCAGGTCGGGTCTCTGGACCCCAGGTTGCGCGAGCTCTCACCTGGTGCGGAAGGTGGTGGCAGTGCGCGGAGCTGGCGGCGGCGGGCTCTGGCACCCCGCTTGGGGTCTAGTTGGGGGCGTGGCTTGGGGCGTGGCGAGCCTCGGGCTGGCGGCCTTACATGGCAGAAGAATGCGTGCGGGGCGGGGCCGCTGCGACCCAGCCTTATTTGGCCTTTATTTGCGGGCTGAAGTAGGACCACTCCTGGGCTAGCCTCAATTCTTCGCTGCCCACTTCTGGGCAGTGAGGAGCGCCTAGCCCCTGTAGGCGGGGAGGCTGAGCCATGAGGCTCCGTCCGTCCGCAGAGCCCACCCCACCTGCCCCGGGCCGGCCGCGGGTTCTGTCGCTGTCCTGTGAGGGGCAACTGTCCGCCACCCTAGTACGCCCCCCACCCCCGCAGAGGGAGGGGGCATGTCGCAGGCCAGACACCCCGTCGTGGTACTTGTCCTGGGTCGAGACCACTTGGCCCCTGCCTGCGACTGGGCAGTGGAATCCGCGGAGACCCCCGCTAGCTGCCCAGAAAGCGATGCCCGCTGGCTGCGGCGGAGAGGACTGGGAGGCACGGTCCCTTATCGGGTCAGGCGACTTCCCGCAAAGTGACGTCTGAGCAGGGGGCTGGGCCGGGAGCCCAGTATGTAGCCTGCCAGGTGGGGTTAAGGAGCCACTGAGGAAGGGGTGCAGGAGTCAAAGGCAGGGAAGTTGCAGGGGCCCACCTGGTGGCCTCTGGGCCACTGAGTCGAGGAAAGAACAGCTGGGCTGGTGTTTGTGCCCACGTGTGCGCTTGCGTGTGTGTGGGGGGGCAGCAGAGGCCTGGGAAGTAGGAGAGGAGCCCCTGCTCGGGGGTGGAGAGGGGGTATGGGAAGGGTCGGGGCTCCAAAAGTATTTCGGTGGTGCAGCCAATGGGTTTTGCGATGGATGGGACCGGGTTTGAGGTGCAGGAGAGAGGTTGACTCCAAAGTTTTTAGACTGAGGCTCGGGAAAAATAGAGCTGTAGTTTTCTATTTTCTAAGACGGCGGGTGTAGGGAAGTAGGTTTTGGAAGTGATCAGAAGTTTCGATTTGGATGTGTTAATTAAAAATAAACACTTTATTTTTAAATAATCTCGTTTGCAGTTAGTTACAGGAATTGTAACTGTGTACTTTCATTTAGATTACTGTGTAGTTCGTTTGCAGTAATTACAAGAATTGTAACTGTGTACCTTCATCTAGATTCTCCAGTTACTCAGCTGTGTAAGAATAAGATGTGTCAGGCCCAGAGGATTAGCTCAGTGGTTCCGGCGCCTGCCCTGCAAGGTCCTGAGTTCGATCCCGGAAACCACATACAATGCTGGGTATGGAGACTCACGCCCACCAGTAATCAATACCACATACCACAGTGCCGTGGCTCACGCCTGTCATCCCAGCACTTGGGAGGCAGAGACAGGAGGATTGCTGAGTTCGAAGCTTGCCTAGGCTACATAGTGAGCTTAGAGCCAGCCCGAAATACAAAGTGAGAACCCTGTCTTAAAAAAAAAAAAAAGAATAAGATGTATTGGGCTAGTGGTGAACACCTGTAATCTCAGCACTTGGAGGGCCAGAGACAGGAGAATCTCCAGGAGTCTGAGGCCAGTCTGGGCTACATATTGAGTTCAAGGCCGGTCTGATCCATACGGTAAGACCTTGTCTCAAAAAAAAAAAAAAAAAAAAAAAAAAGTGACCTGTATACATCGTGCCCCTTTTCCCCTAAGTATTTCATTGTCTACTTTTTTTTTTTTTTTTGAGACCGGGTCTCGCTTTGTAGTTCAGGCTGGCCCTGAGCTCACTATGTAGCCCAGGCAAGCCGCCGTGAACTCAGCAATCCTCCTGTCTCTGCCTCCCGAGTGCTGGGATTACAGGCGTGAGCCACCAGGCCTGGCACTGTGGTACGTGGTATTGATTGCTGGTTGGCGTGAGTCACCACGCCCAGCATTTTATGTGGTTACCGGGATCGAACTCAGGACCTTGCGCTTGCGAGGCAG